>CM021100.1:684663393-684681004 GCA_007115665.2 Sequoiadendron giganteum | reverse complement strand
TCCCTCCCTCTCCCACTCTCTCTCTCTCTCTCTCTCTCACACACACACACACACACACACACACACACTTAACTCTATCTCCTCTACTCTAAGGGTGCAGGGGAGAGATATAGAATTAGGATAGAGGGTATAGACAAAGAGGAAGGAAAAAAATATTAATAAAACCATATTTCATATAACGCGTGCACGTTTTGGAGTAGAGATGTTACCGTTTTAGGAAGAAATAACGCGCTCGTGTTATAAAGCGAGCATGTTTTTTATTCCAGTAAAAATGGTAAAAAAATGAATATACCCTTGATGTCAAGGCCCACAGTCTGCATATTCTCCTGGTTCTGCGCGTGCTCCGACAAAAAGTAGCTTTTTGATGATGTTGTGAAGTGTGCAAGAATTTTTTTCACATTCCATCACCTTTTCCATGATATTTCTACCATCTTTGCATGAAATAGAAGAGTTTCCACATTGAAAGACATATAATATCAATTGAAGTTTGAATTCCATTAAAAACTGATATACAATTGAAGTTTGGAGGGGAACAAGCTTTTGAACAAGTCAAATTGTTGTAGAGTTTGAAGAAAGAAGAAGCTAAGACTACACAATTGGGTTGAACTCCTCTATTTGAAAGTCTGGTTTTTTAGGTATGTGAAGTCCTTACAATTTTTTTTTCATTCTATTATGGCTTTCTTTCATTTTTGTTTGTCCTTATAAACTTACGTTGTCAATGCACATTTTAAATTACACAATTATATACACTTGCCAATTACCATTTTAAACTTGATGCAGAGCATCTACCAGGATCCACAAATCATCAAGGGTACTTCTAAACCTAACTTAAATTGAAGAAGATCAACGAACAAAACTCAATCACCTGTTCATTAAAATCCTTCAATTTCACTTGATTTCATATTTCCACAAAATATTATAACTTGGTTTCAACTCTTTTTCAGACTCAAAAAATAGATTAAACATCATAAAATTGATTGTAACATAGCATACGGCTTATTAGAAACTCAAAACATTCAATTCGTTCATGATTCACTAATTCAAGAAGTCAATGCTGCAACTTACATGGAAAAATAACAACAAATCATGGAAGGTAACTACCAACCTTTATCCAGACATCCAAGACACCATAATCAACATGTTATTTATTGAAATAAACCAAATACACATTCCAAGTATCTCACGAAAATTCATCCTTTGAGCATGCTTCCCTTTGTAGTATTCGAAACCCATGGTGCAAGGGCACCTACAACCATGTTTCAAAATCTACTTTGGTGACAATATGTCTTAAGGTCTTTGGGTGAGTTCAAGAGTTTTTAGATTCTTTTTCATAGATTTTATTGAAAATAAGGTCTAAATAGACCAATATTCCATGTATTTAGGGATTTTGTGAGTTTGGTGATCAAATGTGCAAGTATGCACTCTTGCTTAAGAAAATTGTCAATTTTTCCATATAATCTTTGAAGGAAAATTATTCAAATTGTAAATGTAAGTGCAAGACAAGAGTCTAGAAGTTGTATTAGGGATGAAATAAAGGTGGTTGAGTGTTATTAGGTGTCTTGGACAACAAAGTTGCATAATGTTGCTTATTTAGAAAAAGTTGTCAATGTTAGCAATTTTTAAGACAAATGAAGGTCTTGGTAGTTAACAAGTGGTTATAGGTTGGTTATAGGGTGGTTATAGGTTGGTTATAGGGTGGTTATAGGTTGGTAGTTAACAGGTGGTTATAGGTTGGACCTTAAAAACACCTTGAAAATCTTGAAAATAATTGATTACAATCAACTAGGTTCCTCAAAACATCAACCAATGATTATTTCATTCACAAGTTGTCTTAAATCTTCCATAATGGCACCATTGTTTACAAACACAAACTATAATTCTTCAGGCACAACCAAACCATTATTTTCTTAAGAAATATTTGTTTGAGTTAGTACAACAAAAATGAAACCTTTCAGAAGTTTTCCCTTACACACAAACTCAATTCCATCGTTGACTGTCCACATTACTAGTAGCCAAGCATCTGCAAACTGTCACATGTATCTTCCAAACCATGCACTCATTTCATACTGTGATACTCATTTTGGACAACCATTTCCCTCATACAAAACATATTACAAGATGGATATTAAGTCCTTCAGAGAAAATTCTTGTAAACTAGTTGTTTCAGTTTGAGAATAAGCCTAACTAAGCCTTAGTGCAAACAGGGGTTATTGGTTTTGCTACCCCCAACACCAAAAACTCATAAAAAATACATAAAATACATTTAATTTGACCTTCCCAAGCTTATAAGTCCATTATAAGTTCATTTCCAAACACATTTCCATAAACCCTAAGCTCTAAGCTTCACAATTACCTGTTTTACCAGTCTGAACACAGTTTTACAGTGAAGAAAAATTCTTTTCTTCACACCTTAGTCCTCACCATATGATTGATAACCTTTGAAATATGAAATTACATTCCACAAGGATTTTGTACACCAAAATTGAGAACTTTCACTGAGTAGAATGGGAGAAACACAATTTCTCAAGTTCATTGTTTACCCTAACTGAGGGTTTGACAATTTTAGAGAAAAATTGCAATATCTGACTCAAACGTTAAGAATAATGCATTACATATGTTTCTTATCAACTTCCAAGTTCCTCCAAGCAAAAATAAGCCTATATGAGTTTTCACCTTCCCTATTTCACAGGTTTTGTAACTTTTCAGAATTTTGTATTTGTGCAATTTTGCAAATAGTGACAACTCTACAAAATACACATAGGACTTAAAAATTAAACCTCCGAATGATTCCATTACATTGAAAATGTCTCTAATGACCCTCTTACAACATGGAGATACCCAAAATTGAATCAAATTTAAAAATGGAAGCATAGATGGTCAAGGTGCTCCTACACCACAAACTTATCAAACACTCACAGTGCCATTACACTCATTATGATTGTAACTTACATGATATTTATCTTATTTCCCTTCAAAATCAACTCCCCAAATGTATCTAACTATTTTTTTAACTTCTTAACTAACTTATCTCTTCACAACTTTTCCAAAAAATGCAATTTTTTGCAAATGTCCATGCTGCCATTTTGAGCCTATCTTGCAATCATGGCATGCCACGTTACCACTTTTCTTTAAGGCATTTTGCATTGAAAAAAATCATGTCACATTTGTCTATGCTAGGTTAACTTTTGTACAGGATGATTGTAAGTATTATTTAAATGAAGCCTTGAATGACATATATTTTTCAATTAACTTGAATGGACACATTTTTTAGGAACTAATATTCGTCTCATTACCATGGTACAGATAAAATTATCCGCCATGCCGAAGAAAAAGACAAAGAGGAAACTAATAGACGAAGAGAATGGAACCTTCAAAGAAAAGGAGAGAGTTCGGGTGGCGACATATCATGAAAGGAAGAAATTGGAAATGATTGACGAAAACAAGCCAATTGAAGAGGAACCTCAACCATCAAAAAAAGAACGAAAATTGGCAGCACAAGAATGCGAAAGAATCTTCGTAAGACATATTCATATACCTTAGTTGGAGACACACCCTCTATGACAAGTGAATATGAAGGAACACCATTAAGCATAAGCGATTATGGAGGGACACCACCTAGCAGAAGTGAATATGGACAAACACCATCTACTACAAGTTAATATGGAGGGAAACCATCTACCTCAAGTGAATATTGTTGGACACCATCCAACACATCTCAAGTTGAGAGTACATCATCACTCGGATTTGATGAAGAAGGTATCCCATCATCCCCATGTGAACCTCAAGGTGTGTCTTCTTCTCCACCCTCGATCGAAGGTACGCAATCTATCCCACCTCAATTAAATATTGATGAAATTCCTAATGTTGAGATGTATGTACCTAGGAGAACACCACCTAGAATTTTGCGTAGAAATCCAAAGTATTTGATTAATATTGATGATGAGATTTTGCAGCACATGGAAGGTAAGATTTCAACACGCACTTGTAGAAGATATGTTGATAAGATTTAGAAATGATTCTTTGAAAGGATAAATGAGACTACAAGATGCCAACTATTTGTTGAAATGTTGCGGGGTGTAAAGTATAGGAACATCATGAAGACTCTTGGGTTGAGAACATCAAATGCATCGAGTGAAGAAACTATTGTCAAGAATCTAATGGATGCTTATGAGAGTGTGAGTAAGACCTCACGCTCAAAGGATAGTAATGTCACCCGGCGTGTCATTACATCGACTCTGGTAAGCTATCAAACAAAGAGAGATCGTCTCATTAAAATGACGAGTGAACACACAGGAATTAGTAGAATTTTTTTATCAAGAGCCATTCAAAGGCGGTAAAGAATTGAGGACAATGATTCAAATGAATTATGGGAATTCTCGGGCAGACTGTCACGAAAAGATAAAGAAGTTGTCGAAGCCTTGAGAAGACTAATTGAAGAGTATTGGAAGAATAACACAAGTCCATCTCCGAATCAAAGGGATGTGGTAAGAAGGAGAATCAATAGTCGGAATCGTGAGCCACATCCAAAGATTTTTTGGATGACTCAAACCCAATTTTTTCAAAAATTTGAAAATGATTATCCTTAAATTAGTATTTCTAAATTTTTTTTTGAAATGTTTAAACCTTTTTATGTCAAGATAAATCACACACACACTACTTGTTGTTGTAGACTACATATTAAATTTTCTAACCATTATGATGTTTATCGTTCTATATGTGTAGATTTTCATACTAACAATGTTTTGCAGGATTGTGGCATAGAAGCCCCACCAAAATCTTCAAGAGAGTTCTTATCAAAATTTTTACGTGAAATAGAGGATGGCCAAATATTCTATAGGACAACATGCTTGGATGGTTCATGCAAGCGTTGCGGTGGCTTCAAGCGTATGCCAGTATGTCAACATATGGAAAGCACAAATGAGGTGGGACAAAAACTAGTAGTGTTCAAGAAGCATAAATAGTGGCGTACACTACAAAAGATGGGTCTCAAGCAAAAATGTGTGATTTGGTTATTGAGAAGATTCTAGTGTACCAATTTATGTCCATGTTTTGTGACAATATACTGTCTGAGTATGCAATGCATACCCATAGAGCCTAATGGTTGGACACACAATTCAAGCTATGCAAGGACACCTTTCCAGTTGGAAGCATAGTATCCGTGGTTGAATTTGCAGAGAACTACACTCTACAACCACAACATGAGGTACAATCACAGTATTAAAACTTCAAATAGGTTTCAATATTTGTGCACATAGCATTCATTCATGCATCTGATAATACATATGACCAAAGGAAGGTATTGAGGGAGTACCACTTTTACATTAGTAATGACCACACACATTCTCCAAAGTTTGTGCAAGGTTGCTTCCAAATGTTCTACAGTGGTTTGGTTCAGAGGGGCATAAAATATGACCAACATATAATATGGTTTGATAACTGTGCAACACAGTTCAAGAACTCGTGCATGTTCTACTGGTTGTGTAGGATGCATGTAATTACAGGTGTTCAACATATGTGGAACTTTTGTGAGGCCGAACATGGAAAGGGGGAGCATGATGGTGCAGGAGCATGCGTGAAAAGAGGATTAGCATGAGAAGAGTTAAAGTATAAAGACAATACAAAGTTGACAGATGTAAAATCAATCGTTGAGTGGTGTAATTCTTTGATGGGTCCAGGTAATGAAGGCACGTCCTCAGTTTGTAGATTTTTTTGGTTGATGGATGATACTAACATTGCACCATATGAGGACTATTGTACACTAACAAGATCGAGTGAGGTACACTCTTTCCTTAGCTCAAATGCATGTTCATGGAGTATTGATACACAAAATATGGCATGCTTTTGTTCTTAATGTACAATGCAAGCCTGGAATGATTGTGAGTCAGAGGAGTGGGTTGACATATGGTTGACAAGTTATCTTAGCCCACTTCACACGTATTGCCCTCCGATGACATTGGAACTGACATAGATGGAATCATCGACCGACTTTGAACACGTATCAGATCTAGTTCAACCAAGTGATATATCTACTTGCTTAGTTGTTGAAATTCCATATCGTTATCTTACTTTGTACTGTATTCACAATGTTGACAAATTTCAAGATATATTCTGCACATATCAATGCAGGGCATGTTTATGCAGTTATTGTAGATGAAGACAATGAAGAGGGAATAAACTATTACTTGTGTCATTGTGTTGAGGCCAAAAATAAACTGGAGGCCCCAATTATAGATGGAGAAAACATCGAATACCCTATAGGCTCAATTCTGGTTACTGGAACATGGCTTAGAAGGTACCCACATTCGAGTGTTAAACATTGGCTATTTCAAGAATTTGACACGCATCGTAAGATTCTTCATTACTCGAACCTTGTTGTGGAATCCAATGTTTGTTTGACCAAATATGGGGGTAGACCTTTGAAAAAGACCTTGTGGAAGGTCCATGAGTCTGACCATGAGGCAAACCCGGATGGTTTGTTTGGTTAGTTTGTAAGTATATGCACATTGGTTCTTATTAATTTATACTTGTATGCACATTAATTTGTTTGATGCCAATGCTATCATATTCTTTTACTTTGCGTATTTTTAAGTAACATACTAAATAGTGATTGGTGTCCCCTTGCAAAAAAAGTAGATATATGAGCCATCCAAGAGAATGTTAGCCAAAAAAGAAATGCAACATCCTTATTTTGATGATCTTGACAAATCTCAATCATGATTTTAAGCCATTAGAAAAGTGTGTGCAAAGCTTGGTGAGGGACTTTCAAGTTATTCATTTGAAGTTAACCTTATCATGAACAACTATGATGTACATTATAAGAGCATCTGAAATTTCAACTTATTCTATTCATGAGAGGTGTTGTGTGCAATAGGTATGTTGGAATTCCCAGTGAAGATGTATGACCAAGAGTGACTAAGTTGTGAGACCTGCATGCCTATCTGTAAGTGCCTTCCATCTATTTTTATTTCATTTCCATTTTGGATGCTCTTTATTTTTCTCTTTTACTTTGCATATTTGTAAGTAAACTACTAAAAATTGATTGATCTCTCGTTGTAGAAAATGCTGATTTATGAGCCATCAAAGAGAATCTCAGCCAAAAAAGCAATGCAACATACTTATTTTGATGATTTTGAAAAATCTCAATTTTGATTTCAAGCCATTATAAAAGAGTGTGTGAAGCTTAGCAAGGGAATCTGAAGCTACTCAATTGAAGTTAACCTCATAATGAGCACCTATGATGTAGAAATTTAAAGAGGATCTTGAATGTATGAGTGCTATTGTGAAAAATCCATGAGAATGAAGTACCTAAGGCATTGTAATGAGATTTACTTACATAATAAGATTTACTCAAATATTGTAATTTGAGTTCATGTTTGTGCAGTAGCACCTTGTTCTGTAAATGCCTTCAATAGGAAAATTTACAAAATTTGAATTTTGAAATGTAAAAAATATGAAAAAGGTCATGTAAATGTCATATGTAATGTATTCAAAGTCTCAAAGAGGTCATTAGGTGATTAGAGAAGTGATATAAAGGATGTAAGGTCGAATTAAGATGTTTTAGGTGTGTGTGTTTATTTGTGCATGGGAATTCAAGAAACAAAGGAACATACCTTTAAACATTCAAGAACCCCCTTAACTTGTTGAGGCAACAATTATCATGTATCGAAACCCTCAGATCCGCAATTTGTCTCAGGACAAACTCACTCCACCATGCCAAACCAAAACCCTTATTTTATGCTAGTATAAGGAGGGTTTATTGAAAGGAATGGTTCCACACCTTACCAGAACATGCCACCACCTCAAACCTTCTTAAAATAACTTGCACAAACTCAAAAGACAATCAACCAACCTCTACATGCAATATTTTATCAAACCCTAGGGTGAAACCTCATTTTTCATGCCCTTTTCCATCAAAATCTATAGGGGCAGCAACACAAACCCCAAAAATTATTCCATTTCACTTAGAAATTTATCATCTGATCCAACAGGATCATGTTGGGCCCATCTAGAAAAACCTCTCTCAGTATTGGCTATCTCAGAGTGGTTTTCCCATGGTGACGGATTTTCACTTGATGGAAAAAGTGTCAAATTCAAGCTATGCAAAGTTGCAAAGTGGTGCAAATTTTGCTTTGCAACTCATGTGACCAAACTAACTACTCCAATGCATCTGAATAGGTATTTTTACAATAGGCATGGTCCTCTTTCGCACCGAAATACGCGGAATCGCTCTGAGCTATGTTCCACCAGATCGATCCCTTAAGGGTCCAAAGTGCAAAATGGCTGCAAACTTCAACATGCTATTACTTGGATACCATTATGCTTAGAAACTTCTCATCTAATCCTACAATATTGTGTTGGGCCCCTCTACAAAAACCTCTCTCGGTTTTGGCTATCTCGGATTTGTTTTCCCGTGGTGATGAATTTTCACTTGATGGAAAAAAAATCAAATGCAAGCAATGCAAAGTTGCAAAGTGGTGCAAATTTCATTTGGCAACTTGTGTGACCAAGCAGACTGTTCCAAAACATCTAAATAGGTATTTTTATGCTAGAAATGGTCCTCTTTCGCACCGAAACACGCAGAATCGCTTCGAGCTACGTTCCACCAGATTGATCCCTTAAGGGTGCAAAGTGCAAAATGGCTGCAAACTTCATCATGCTATTACTCGGATACCGTGATCTTCAGAAATTTCTCGTCTGATCCTACAAGATTACATTGGGCCCCTCTACAAAAAACTTTCTCGATTTTGGCTATCTTGGAGTGGTTTCCCGTGGCAGCGAATTTTTACTTGATGGAAAAAGTGTCAAATTCAAGTTGTGCAAAGTTGCAAAGTGGTGCAACTTTTTCTCTGCAACTCGTGTGACCAAGCAGACTATTCCAATGCATTTGAATAGGTATTTTTATGCTAGGAATGGTCCTCTTTTGCACCGAAACACGCGGAATGACTCTGACCTATGTTCCACCAGATCGATCCCTTAAGGGTCCAAAGTGCAAAATGGCTACAAACTTCAACATGCTATTAGTTGGATACCGTGACACTTAGAAACTTATCGTCTGATCCTACAAGATCCCATTGGGCCCCTTTACAAAAAATTCTCTCGGTTTCAACTATCTTGGAGTGGTTTTACCATGGCGGCAGATTTTCACTTGATGGAAAAAGTGTCAAATTCAAGCTGTGCAAATTTCCAAAGTGGTGCAAATTTCGCTCTGCAACTCGTGTGACCATGAATATTGTTCCAACACATCTGAATAGGTATGTTTATGCTAGACATGGTCCTCTTTCACATTGAAACACGAAAAAATTTCTCTGAGCTATGTTCCACCGGATCGATCCCTTAAGGGTCCAAAGTGCAAAATGGTTGCAAACTTCAACATGCTATTACTCAGATACTATGATGCTTAGAAAATTCTCATATAATCCTATAGGATTACGTTGGCCCCTCTACAAAAACCTCTCTCAGTTTTGGCTATCTCAAAGTGGTTTTCTTGTGTGGGCGAATTTTCACTTGATGGAAAAAGTGTCAAATTCAAGTTGTGCAAAGTTGCAAAGTGGTGCAAATTTTGCTATACAACTCATGTGACCAAACTAATTGCTCCAACGTGTCTAAATAGGTATGTTTATGCTAGGCATGGTATTTTTTCACACCGAAAGACGCGGAATCATTCCGAGCTACGTTCCATTAGATCGATCCCTTAAGGGTTGAAAGTGCAAAATGGTTGCAAACTTCAGCATGCTATTAATCGGATAGTGTGATTCTTAGAAACTTCTCGTCTAATCCTACAGGATTGTGTTGGGCCCCTCTAAAAAAACCTCTCCCGGTTTCGGCTATCTTGGAGTGGTTTTCTCGTGGCGGCGGATTTTCACTTGATGGAAAAAGAGTCAAATGCAAGCAGTGCAAAGTTGCAAAGTGGTGCGAATTTCTCTTTGCAACTCATGTGACCAAGAGGACTGTTCCAACACATACAAATAGGTATGTTTACACTAGGCATGGTCCTCTTTTGCACCAAAACATGCGGAATCGCTCCGAGCTACGTTCCACCAGATCGATCCCTTAAGGGTCCAAAGTGCAAAATGGTTGCAAACATCAACATGCTATTACTTAGATAACATGATGCTTAGAAAATTCTCATCTAATCCTACAGGTTCATGTTGGGCCCCTCTACAAAAACCTCTTATAGTTTTGGCTATCTCGGAGTGGTTTTCCCATGGCGATGGATTTTCGCTTGATGGAAAAAGTGTCAAATTCAAGTTGTGCAAAGTTGCAAAGTGGTGCAAATTTCGTTTTACAATTTGTGTGACCAAATTTACTGCTCCAACGTGTCCCAATAGGTAGGTTTACGCTAGGCATGGTCCTCTTTCGCATCCAAACACATGGAATTGATCCGACTTGCATTCAACTGTCTTGGTCCCTTATGATGGCATGCAAAACACTGGAAAAAAGAAACATACAAACGACGGTTGAGAAGTTTGAGTATTCCACACAAAAATGTATGATCATTGGTGTAGAGCACCTTGTTCCTCCATTTGATGAAGAAGGTCTAGTTCAGTGGTTTTAGTGATTATCTGATGGTGAATAGGTTGTTGTGAGTATTTTGAGCATGCTTTGTCTTGAATAAGGTCAATTAAGACCATTAGGTATGTTTTAGGGTGACTTTGAAGGCAAATTTGTGAATTTGTATATGATTGTGAAAGAATGGAGTTTTTTCGATGTAATAAGGCTATTTGTATGCCATTTGTGTGGGTTTAGAGGTCATTAGATGTACTCATTAGGTTGGAGGAGTCTGAAGTTGCAAATTTGTAAGTTGTTTAAAGCAACAAATTTGAAATGCAACAGTTAATTGTTTTGAAAGCTGGTTTTTAGTTAGTTGAGGGCGTGGATCAGTTAGAGAAGGGTGTAAAACACTATGTAAGGCCTTGAGAGGCTTGAATGGAGGTTGTTGATGAACTTTTGGACAAGATCTAATAAGAATTATTCACACTATTCTCTGTTTTTTAGATTTTTGATACAAACTTGTTGATCCCTTACTTGGTACGATCTCCAACTTTTAGATAAAGAACATATTGGAATATTTTTATGAATCATTTCATGGAATTCCAATTTTAAATGTTTTTTTTTTCTTTTAAATAAATTTGTTTAGCATCAATCAATTAATATTCAAGACAAATCATGAAGGACAACAATGATCAATGCTAGGGCTAACCAATTAATAATTATACACATGAATAATTCAAGCATGTACATGTCAATAAGGGAAGCACAAGTACTCAAAAATATGTAAGCCTCAAAAAGTATACACACGAATACATAGTATACACAAATTAATAAAAAGTATATGCACGAATACAAGGTATACGCATGAAAACATGTAAGTCACAAGTATAAATTCGAACGCACGAAAGTCACAAAGTATACACGTAAGTTTTAAAGTATACACTTGAATACATGTAACTCATATCTATTGAACCATGAATTTAGAATGCAAATATGGACAAGCATCGATAAAAGATATTTGTATTAACCAAATAGCCATGTAGGAATACATCAATATATGTCACTATAAGTATGAAATATATGTACAAAATAGCCATATAGGCTTACGAGAATCCCATATAGGCATACAATGTCAAGTATGTACAAAACTGCCATGTAGGCATACAACAAAGGGCTTTGGAATCAAAAGTCATTGCTCTCCATGCCCTAGAATTAAATCATTTCCCTTTCCTTTTCGATCAGATGGCGATAGGTCTGTCACTCATTTTTGTTGCGCTTTAGGAGTGCTCCTACTCCTCCTCCTAGTGTTTAGTTCATGGTGAAGTTTTAACTGTTACAATAAGAAGTAAAGACATGAATACATAGAAATTACATTATAGAAAATGATATATTTGACAAAATAATCACTTACCGCCATCTCATGATCTCTCTCCACAGGTGAAATATTCTCACACCCATGCTCAAGTGTGCTCAAGCCCTGTATAAACCATACAAATAGAAATTAAACTACGTGAATCAATAATGGTTTGATTTTTTACTAACATCTATAACAACAAATGTAAATGTAAATTTACTAATTTTCCTCATACCTCTCCTGTCAGAGCCATCGAGGATTGTATAGTAGATGACATACCAATATCCATTGCCCTCATCACATTCATAGGTGTTTCGGCTTGCATCATCTGAAAATAAAACAACAAATTATTCAACATAATCAACGATGTGCATATAAACTATAGAAATCTATTAAGTACTTGATTCATTAGTTAAACTCTTTATTCTATTACCTCTGTGTAGGCTTGAGTAAATCCACCACCACTGGGAAGTGTTCCATCAAAACCTCCAATATTAGTCTGTTCAACATCCAAAATCGCATATTAAATTACCATTCGTAAAACAATGCTATTAACATGCAATAAATTTATAATTGTTTAATAGTTACATACCCCAATGATAGGTGTACTATAGAAATAAGTTGGTGGGGGGCCGCTGTATCCAGTCTCAACACTGTGACCTTGCAATTTTATTAAAATCATAAAACATTTTTAGTTAATCTTTCATTTCAAAATTGAAATTTAATAATTAAATTGAATGAACATGCACTAACTTTTACATGTCTATCAATGCCATATGCCTCATGCAAAATGTCAGCTGCCCTCTCCATCTCCATAGCTACAGACGGATCCTACGTACCAGTCCCCTGAGTTTCGGTGGGGTCATATGAACAAGTAGCCTTGCAAGATTGACACACATGTGTTCGATGACCACCACTCAAAGACTCCCCTGGATGGCACTGTAGAATAGGGCTAGTATGATGGATGACACTCTGGGTCAAAGTGTTGATTGTCTGCAATGTCTCTACGTTAAAACTTTCCTTCGGGACAGAAGGCATAACAACGTGCTCATGAGGTGGCCTAGAGAGAGCTCATCTACCTTGCCACATAGGATCCAGCTGTGCACCGGGTCTATCCTGAGCTGACCCCCCACCTCTCCCCTATAAATCCCTCATATCAAAATAATTTGGGATTTTTTTTAATATGAACTCACTATATATTTTCTTAAGGAAATATCATGGGACCTTGCAATTGTTGCACAGTGGGTAATCGAAGACCATGTACCACCTATCATAAAACTGGTCCCTAATTTGTTGGTGGTGGCACCAATGGATAGGAAACCTCTTCGCATTGAGGGTGCGATTTTGATTTGTGCGTGGGTCGATGAATAATGAGCACAAATCACCTTTTGTAATTTTTAAATCCTTTACATCTTTGTATGATATTTTATTTGTATAATAGTCCCTAGCTACTTGCCTCCTATCTTGCCATCTAGTTATTTGATTGCTAATTGAATCTACATTTTTTACCATATCTTTCAATGAATTTGCTAGGGTCATTCTTTCTGCGGTTGAACCATTTGGATCACTCAACCTACTAATCAAATCCTCAATTTTTTTGTTGTTGTTCTCAATTTCACTCATTAAATTTTGTTGAGTGCTAGGAAGGGGTTGATTGATTGGTGGAGGAGGTTGTTGTTGTGGTTGATTTTGATCTTGAGGGTTTGCAGGTTGATTTGCATCTCCTAAAAATTCAAACAAATATATCAAATTCAACCTAAAACTAACTAATTCAAAACAAAAACCACAAAATCCTTACCTCTCACATCTCCTCCCTATCATGGCGCCATCGTTGTGAAGAAATATAAATTATTGGTGAATTTTTTTGTTGAATTTATCCTCCTAGAATGCGAGCGCGTAAGTATGGGGATTTTGGCCGCGACTACAAGAAAAAAACAGTCGAAATAACAATGACAGGTTTTCACTTTTTTTTTTTCTTTTACACACTCATGTTATTGGTTTGTTGTTGCTGAGCCTCAAGCTCGGCACAACGAACCAATAATGTGCCCGCGTTATAACGCGCTCGCATTATTTCTTTTCAATTTTTTTTTGAAAGGTGTCCACGAAATTGCTACCCATTTCCATGCACCGCCCTGGTATTCTTTAAGGCTTAGTGAATGATAGGATGGTGATGCAATCGAAATTAACTGTTGATGTGATTGATTTTCCCAATTGATCCTTCGGCTGGATAACTTGCATGTGCGACTCAATTGCACACTTGAAATAAATATTTAGTGTATAGTTTGTGAAGCATATTAACTCTACAAGAATTTATGGCCACAAGGTAGAAATTAAAACATGAAACTTTTGGTGATCACATAAGGTCATATCATTAGAAAATGTAATCATTTCGACCATTAATATTTCCTGTCTATTGGTTTTCAGGGTAGAAAGTTAAATGAAAAGAAAATGTTTCTATATTTAGCAATCATTTAGTAAATGTCAAGAAGAGGAAGAGAATCCTATATCTTTGTAGAGAACAACTTTGAGAGGGTTTGAAATTCTCTCGGGTGCAATATGTTGTAATAGGGGAAAGGAACAATTTTTATTAATTTTTAGTTAATTCATATTGCAATAACTCATAATCTGTGAACTGGGAGACTTGAGAGTGATGTTATCCGTACTAATCTATGTTTCTTGTGTGTATTTAGGGAACATTTTTTTGTGAAAGATGCCCTTTTCTGCATTAAACTCATTTATTGAAACTATGAATCTCTCTTGTCTTTATTTTTAGGATCATCAATTGTTCTAGTTTGTGTGCTAGTTGATTTATGGTTTCCTTGAACTTATTTCGCATTGGATTCATTTTTATGGGCTAATGTTAGTTGCCTTTACTAATTTCTGGTCAAAAGCACACCGATCATCAATTAAATCATACGAGGGATTTGTACCTCTAAAATTCAAAGAGTCACAAATGTAATTGTGACATTTCCAGAGTTGTTTTTCTAGAATTTGGTTCCAATGCATTACGAGCAATAGAGTTAGTAATTTAGTTGCTTTTCAAAAGACCAATATATTCGCTAACAAAGAATTTACATTTTATATTTGGTTATATTTGTCTTACATGTTACTGATGTGGTTTTGAACCTACATGTTTTATTATTTGATATTTATGAATGATGTGGTTTTTTGGGTTATTTATACCTACAAGCTACATGGATAACTTAAATTTAGGTTGTCTATACCTATAGATCTTTCATAGTGCTAGTGTAGACTTTGTTGGCATTTTTTTCTCATCTTAATATATTGGTATGATTTTGTAATAAGGAGAACAAAATTTGTTTGGAGTACCTAATTTTTAATTTGGGATATGGGTAAGTGCACCAAGATGGTTCCCAAAATGGGGACTTAGGTGGACAACTTTTTTCTAAAATAAGGAAATATTGACCTTGGATGTGAAATTGAGAATACTTAGACTCAAAATTTTGAGATGGAACAAAAAGAAGGATTCAAGTGCTTCGAGTCTACTTTCTAAACTACTAATTTATTTTGAAAATGATTGAGATTAAGGGGTTCAAACGAGGGACGTACACAAATTGGTGTTTTTTTTGTCAGAAAAACATAACATAGCAACTCTTGTACGACCCTCATATGGTGAATATTTTCTTAGTATTTTTAAAATCGCAACGGTCAGAAGTTAGCTAACAGCATGTAGTTGATGCACAATTTTTTTGATAATTTTTTAATGAATATTTGATCTTTTACTAATTTGTGAAGTGTACATATCCTGAAAATAGAATTTTGGCCGTGCTACCCCTACAAATTTTGGAAACTAATTGATTTGTTTTTTTTTTAATTTTTAATTTTGTAGAATGGAGTCTAGTTTCTAAAAATGTAATTTATTTGAAAAATTAATGAATGGTTAATTTATAACGAAAAAAATACCAAACACTACTTTTTGGCAAAAAAAAGACATACAGATAAAATAAATTATGGATGAAAGACTTAACTTTTTCAGAAAGTGAAAAAAATTACATCATTGGATAGCTAAGAGATAACCCAATATCACCCATGTGCTCGATTTTTTCGATATTGAACCACGTGCAATCCTGACGGTGAGCACAAACTCGATTATGAGAAATATGGTGGATTTTTTAAAAACATGTCTCTGGTCATTGGGAATGCCCTCCAAGCCTTTGGGTTGGAATTCCAAGGCAATACCAAGCTTAAAGTTCGGTAATTCCCAAAGCAAGATATAACGCGAGCGCGTTATAACGCGCTCGTGTTATATCTTGCTTTTGACATGGTTTTTGATTCTGCGGGGAACATGTCTACTAGCACATAACACAAGCACGTTATAACGCGCTCGTGTTATGTCTTACTTTATGTTTAATGCTAATATATTAATGTATGCTGATATATTTTTATGTACATGTATGTATGTATGCTTGTATGGATGTAAGATTATATGTACAAATGTATTATGCTTGTATGTATGCATTTATGTATGTCTTTAGACGAAGGGAGAATTTAGAGAGAGTCTAGAGAGATGGAGAGGGGGTCAAAGTGAGAGTTTAAGAGAGAGGGAGTGGGAGAGAAGGGGTTGGATTGAGGGGGACTTAGCTAGGTAGGGTGGGAGGGATAGAGGGGGGGTCGGAGAGAGAGAATTGATGGAGAGGGAGAGAGAGAGAGGGGGGTGGGAGAGAGAGAATTGAGGGAGAGGGAGAGAGAGAGACAAAGAGAAAGAGAGGGTTATGTAGGTAGGGTGTGAAAGGGAGAGACTTGAGAGTGTGAGAGGGAGAGACTTGAGAGTGTGAGGGGGTGAGAGGGAGAGACTTGAGAGATAGGTAGTGAGACGAGGTGTGAGAGAGAGGGAGTGAGAGAGGGTGGTAGGGATTGATTGAACAAGAGGTGGGCAGAAAGAGGGAGATGGTACATTGAGACAATTAGAGAGGGTGGGAGTGAGGGAGGGAGGGAGAGGTGAGATGTATAGATAGAGAGAAATCGATAGGGGTTGAGGGTATAGGGTTGAGGGATTAGGATGGAGGACCTATAGGGTTGATGGTTTCTAGGGTATTAGGGTTTAAGGTTTGAGGGCTGATGGAATAGGTTTGATGGTAGAGGGTATTTGGTTGAGGGTATAGGGTAGAAGGTTTAAGGTTTAAGCGTTTAGAGTTGAAGGGTTTGGGGTTAAGGGTTTAGGGTTAAGGGTTTACTTGGTTGAGGGTAGAGGGTTTAGGGTATAGTTTTGAGGGTATATGGTTGAAGGATTAGGTTCAGGGTCCAATGTAAGGGGTAGAGGGCTTAGGGTTTAAGGATTGAGGGTTGAGGGATTAAGGGTTGAGGGTTGAGAATTGAGGGTTGAGTGTTTAATGTATAGGGTAAAGGGTAGAGGGTTTAAGGGTTGAGGGTTGAAGATTGAGGGTTTAAGGTATAGGGTCAAGGGATTAGGGTTGAGGGTCCAATATATAGGGTAGAGGTTATAGGGGTTGAGAGATTAAGGGTTGAGGGATTAGGATTTAGGGTAGAGAGTATTGGGTTGATGGTAGAGGTTAGAGGGTAGAGGGTAAAGGGTTTAACAATTTAGGGCTTAAGGGGCTAGGGTTGAGGGTCAAGGGTTTAGGGTTGAGTGTTTAAGGGTTTAAGAGTTGAGGGTTTAAGGGTCAAGAGGGTTAAGGGATTAGGGTAGAGAGTTTACTAAGTGGGTTTAAGGGTTGGGGGATTAGGGTTCAAGGTAGAGGGTATAGGATTGGCGGTAGAGGGTAGAGGGTTTATGGGTTAGGGTTT
>CM021100.1:684519082-684663293 GCA_007115665.2 Sequoiadendron giganteum | reverse complement strand
TAAGGGTTGAGGGTTGAGGGATTAGGGTTCAAGGGTTGAGGGACTAAGAGGGTATAGGAGTTGAGGGATTAGGGTTTAAGGGTCGAGGGATTAGGGTTTAAGGGTTCAGGATTGAGGGTTGAGGGATTAAGAGGGTATAGGGGTTGAGGGATTAGGGTTTAAGGGTTGAGGGTTTAGGGTTTAGGTCTCTATCTCCCACTCCCCACTTCTCCCCTTCTCCCACTCTCTCCCACTCTCCCCCTCTCTCCCTCCCTCTCTATCTCCCACTCTCCCCTCTCTCCCTCCCACTCTATCTCCCACTCTCTCCCTCTCTCTTTCTCCCACTCTTCCATTCTCCCCCCCTCTCTATCTTCCACTCTCCCCTGTCTCCCTCCCACTCTCTCAGAAACTCTTATACTCTCAAAAATACACTAAGAAAACCAAATTTCACATAATAACGCGAGTGCGTTTTGTACTCCACTAAAAAGATAAAAAAATCTATATACCCGTGATTTGAAGGCCCACAGTCTGCATATTCCCCTGGTTCTATGCGTGCTCTGACAAAAAATATCTTTTTGATGATGTTGTGAAGTATGCAAGCATCTTTTTCACATTCCATCACCTTTTCCATGATCTTTTTACCACCTTTGCATGAAATAGCAGAGTTTCCACATTGAAAGATATATAATATCAATTGAAGTTTGAATTCCATTGAAAACTGATATACAATTGAAGTGTGGAAGGGAACAAGCTTTTGAACAAGTCAAATTGTTGTGGAGTTTGAAGAAAGAAGAAGCTAAGGCTACATAATTGGGTTGAACTCCTCCATTTGAAAGTTTGGTTTTTAAGGTATGTGAAGTCCTTACAAATTTTCTTTCATTCTATTATGGCTTGCTTTCATTTTTGTTTGTCATTATAACCTTAGTTTGTCAATGCAACTTTTAAATTACCAAATTATATACTTAATTATTTACACTTGCCAATTACCATTTTACACTTGCCAATTATAGAAATTCAGAACCATTCACCAAAATTCACCCTTCAAGACAACTCCAAGCCTCTCCCATTCCTCTGAAGGGTCCAATCACCTTCCAATACCTCTGCACAAACTGATGCACTACAAAGGAAGAAATCAACACCCTTCTTGACACACTTATTCAACTATATTTCCCTTTACAAAACATTTGATTCGTATACTCAAATTAGCATTAAGAGTTCCCAATTCCTTAAGGACCTTCAAAACACCTTGAAAATCTTGAAAATAACTGATTACAATCAACTAGGTTCCTTAAAACATCAACCAATGATTATGTCATTCACAAGTTGTCTTAAATCTTCCATAATGGCACCATTGTTTACAAACAAAAACTATAATTCTTAAGGCACAACCAAACCATAATTAGGTCTCAAAACAAGATAATTTCTAGGTCTTAGGACCTTACCTGCTCAACTAGGCTTCCAATACAAAAACCCCCATTTTTCAATGCAAAGAGGGAGGGTTTATAGAAACTACTATACCTGGGCCTTCCCAGATCATTCCAAAGCATCAAACATCTTCAAAATACCTTGCACAAGGTCAAAAGTTCATTACATAGACCACTCCTTCAACAATTGATGGGGAGTCTTATCTTTCAAGAGCAATCTTGCTCTTCCCAAGACCTATTCTCTAGTCTTCCTAGGGTATTCCTCTCTACCCTACTCAGGGATCCCTCCTAAACCCCTCTCACCTCATAAGACTCTCCACCAATTTCAAATTCTTCACCATTGCTCTCAATTCACCACTAAGCTTCCCTGGGCTCCACACTGACCCAAAGTGTCCTAACCACTCCAGGGGCTAGGAAAAGGTATTCTCACTATCCCCTTGTTTATTTTACTCCTCATTGATCCATCTCATAGGATTATTTCACCTTGTACCCATCGCTTTCTTGAAAAACCCAATTTTAGGCCTTGTAGCCTTTTGCCCAGTTAAGCCTCCTAGAGCCCGTTTTCTTGGCTTTTCTCAAAAACAGTCTTAACAACCCCCAAATATTTTTATAGATTATTTCTAGTGGTACCCTATGCTTCAAGATTTACCAGGTTTTTAGTCCCTTTGGTGTCCGTACATAGGACTGTCCTCATACCCCCTATTTTTAAGGGTTTCTAGGGTTCTGGCTCCTTTTTCCAACTTTGAGGGCTTCAATGACCTCCTCAACTCTCCTCCTTGCACAAACATATCTGGATTACATGTTCCCACACTCTCTTTCTCTTTATTGGCACAAACCAATCCATTTAGCAACTTTCTTTACTGCTGTCCTCTCCAAGCCACTAGCCAGAATGCACTTGCACTCGCCTAGTTCTTGGTGAATTCACCATCTCCCCTGCAAATCAAGACACCACACACCATATGTATGATTTAAAAACAGTCCCCTACTTGATTCCAAGTGGCCATGGTAGCCTTTCCATGGGAATTCAAGTGGGGATCATTATTTCCAGAAACTGGCCTGAACCAGCTATGAGACCAAAAACTCTAAAAACTTGCAAAACAGAAAGAAATTGAACTAAATGGCTAATATAATGCTTCACACAATAATTAAGTGACACAATTAAAAGAATCAAAGTATTAGATAGGTCCTTTCAATCCATTCTTGACTGGATGAAGGCACAAAAACAGAATTTGAATGAAATTTGCACTCTTCCAACTCACAAATTCCCCTTCCAAAACTCCAAATTGTACAATAGCTTTCCCACATGCTCAATTAGGTTTTTTCTGACCTTATATACCTTTCTCCCATGTGCTAGGACCCTTGGGTTGGGCTTGGAGCATCAATTCCCTTTTCCCACTTTTAGGACAAATTGCCAAGTCTACATGGACTAATTTGCCTAATTTCATCATTCAGGCTTCTCCAAACTTCAAGGTTCTAGACTACCCTAAGTTTTCCTTAACTCATACATGAAAAAAACTATTGGGACTTTACATCATAGTCCTTATTCCCTTGGTGGTTGGCTAGAACCACCTACAAGCCAAAATTGCCAAGATCTTCCAAAAGACCTTTAAGGTGCTCCTGCACCAACAATTTTTCAAAATCACTTGTTGGTTCCTCAATTTCTCATGGAAAAGTGCTTGTTTGAGCTAAGAAACACATATCCTATTGTCATTAGTTTCATTCCAAGGCATGTTCAACAATAAAAGACCCTACCTTTGTACACTACTAAGGGTTGATTGATCTTTCGTTGCAGAAAATGCTAATTTAAGAGCCATCAAAGAAAATCTCAGCCAAAAAAGCAATGCAACATACTTATTTTGATGATTTTGAAAAATCTCAATTTTGATTTCAAGCCATTATAAGAGAGCATGTGAAGCTTAGCGAGGGAATCTCAAGTTACTCATTTGAAGTTAACCTCATGATGAGCACCTATGGTGTAGACATTTAAAGAGAATCTTGAATGTATGAGTGACATTGTAAAAGATCTGAGAGAACAAAGTGCCAGAGGCATTGTAATAAGATTTAATTACATAATGAGATATACTCAAATATTGTAAGGTTGAAGTTCATGTTTATTGTAGTAGCACCTTGTTTTGTAAATGTCTTAGTAGGAAAATTTGCAAACTTTGAATTTTGAAATGTAAACAATGTGAAAAAGGTCATGTAAACAATTTGTACACATTTTTTTGCAACTCGTGTGACCAAGCGGACTGTTCCAACACATTGGAATAGGTATGTTTACGCTAGGCATGGTCCTCTTTTGCATCGAAACACGTAGAATCGCTCCTAGCTATGTTCCACCGGATCGATCCCTTAAGGGTCGAAAGTGCAAAATAGTTTCAAACTTCAACATGCTATTACTTGGATATCATGACACTTAGAAACTTCTCGTTTGATCCTACAGAAAGGCGTTGGGCCCCTCTAGAAAAAATTCTCTCGGTTTTGGCTATCTTGGAGTGGTTTTCTCGTGGCGGCGGATTTTCACTTGATGGAAAAGGTGTCAAATTCAAGCTATGCAAAGTTGCAAAGTGGTGCAACTTTCGCTCTGCAACTTGTGTGACCAAGTGGACTATTCTAACACATTCGAATAGGTATTTTTACGCTAGGAATAGTCCTCTTTTGCACCGAAACACATGGAATCGCTCCGAGCTATGTTCCACTAGATTGATCCCTTAAGAGTTCAAGGTGCAAAATAGCTGCAAACTTCAGCATGCTATTACTTGGATACTGTGACACTTAGAAAATTCTCGTTAGATCCTATAGAAAGGTGTTGGGCCCCTCTAGAATAACCTCTCTCAGTTTTGGCTATCTTGGAGTGGTTTTCTCGTGGCAGTGAATTTTCACTTGATGGAAAAGGTGTCAAATTCAAGCTATGCAAAGTTGCAAAGTGGTGCAACTTTTGCTCTATAACTCGTGTGACCAAGCGGACTATTCCAACACATTTAAATAGGTATGTTTACGCTAGGCATGGTCCTCTTTGACACTAAAACATGTGGAATCGCTCCGAGCTATGTTCCACCGGATCGATCCCTTAAGGGTTCAAAGTGCAAAATAGCTGCAAACTTCAGCATGCTATTACTTGGAAACCATGACACTTAGAGAATTCTCATCTAATCCTACAAAAAGGAATTGGGCCCCTCTAGAAAAACCTCTCTCGGTTTTGGCTATCTTGGAGTGGTTTTCTTGTGGCGGCGGATTTTCACTTGATGGAAAAGGTGTCAAATTCAAGCTATGCAAAGTTGCAAAGTGGTGCAACTTTCGCTCTGCAACTCGTGTGACCAAGTAGATTGTTCCAACACGTCTAAATAGGTATGTTTACACTAGGCATGGTCCTCTTTTGCACCGAAATACGTGGAATCGCTCCGAGCTATGTTCCACCAGATCGATCCCTCAAGGGTCCAAAGTGCAAAATAGCTGCAAACTTCACATTGCTATTAATTGGATACCGTGACACTTAGAAAATTCTCGTCTAATCCTACAAAAAGGTGTTGGGCCCCTCTAGAAAAAATCTCTCGATTTTGGCTATCTTGGAGTGGTTCTCTCATGGCGGAAAATTTTCACTTGATGGAAAAAGTGTCAAATTCAAGTTGTGCAAAGTTGCAAAGTGGTGCAAATTTCGCTCTGCAACTCGTGTGACCAAGTGGACTATTCCAACATGTCCGAATAGGTATTTTTATGCTAGGCATGGTCCTCTTTTGCATCGAAACACATGGAATCGCTCCGAGCTATGTTCCACCGGATCGATCCCTTAAGGGTCCAAAGTGTAAAATAGCTGCAAACTTCAGCATGCTATTACTTGGATAACGTGACACTTAGAAAATTCTCATCTGATCCTACAAAAAGGCATTGGGCCCCTCTAGAAAAACCTCTCTCAATTTTGGCTATCTTGGAGTGGTTTTCTCGTGGCGGCGGATTTTCACTTGATGGAAAAGGTGTCAAATTCAAGCTGTGCAAAGTTGCAAAGTGGTGCAACTTTTGCTCTGCAACTCGTGTGACCAAGTGGACTGTTCCAACACATCCAAATAGGTATTTTTATGCTAGGAATGGTCCTCTTTCACACTGAAACACGTGGAATCGCTTTGAGCTATGTTCCATCGGATCGATCCTTTAAGGGTCCAAAGTGCAAAATAGCTGCAAACTTCAGCATGCTATTACTTGGATACCGTGACACTTAGAAACTTTTTGTCTAATCCTAGAAAAACGATTTGGACCCCTCTAGAAAAACCTCTCTCAATTTTGGCTATCTTGGAGTGGTTTTCTCGTGGCGGCAGATTTTCACTTGATGGAAAAGGTGTCAAATTCAAGCTGTGCAAAGTTGCAAAGTGGTGCAACTTTCGCTCTGCAACTCGTGTGACCAAGTGGACTGTTCCAACACATCCAAATAGGTATTTTTATGCTAGGAATGGTCCTCTTTAACACTGAAACACGTGGAATCGCTTTGAGCTATGTTCCATCGGATTGATCCCTTAAGGGTCCAAAGTGCAAAATAGCTGCAAACTTCAGCATGCTATTACTTGGATACCGTGACACTTAGAAACTTTTTGTCTGATCCTAAAAAAAGGATTTGGACCCCTCTAGAAAAACCTCTCTCAATTTTGGCTATCTTGGAGTGGTTTTCTCGTGGCGGCGGATTTTCACTTGATGGAAAAGGTGTCAAATTCAAGCTGTGCAAAGTTGCAAAGTGGTGCAACTTTCGCTCTGCAACTTGTGTGACCAAGCGGATTGTTCCAACATGTTTGAATAAGTATTTTTACACTAGGCATGGTCCTCTTTTGCACCGAAACATGTGGAATCGCTCTGAGCTATGTTCCACTAGATCGATCCCTTAAGGGTCCAAAGTGCAAAATGGCTGCAAACTTCAACATGCTATTACTCATATATCGTGATGCTTAGAAAATTCTTGTCTGATCCTATAGGATTGTGTTGATCCTATCTACAAAAATCTCTCTCGATTTTGTCTATCTCAGAGTGGTTTTTCAGTGGTGGCGAATTTTCACTTGATGGAAAAAACATCAAACGTAAGCAGTGCAAAGTTGCAGAGTGGTGCAACTTTCGTTCTGCAACTTGTGTGACCAAGTGGACTATTCCAACACATCCAAATAGATATGTTTATGCTAGGCATGGTCCTCTTTTGCACTGAAACACGTGGAATCGCTCTGAGCTATGTTCCACCGGATCGATCCCTTAGGTTGGAGGAGTCTTAAGTTGCAAATTTGTAAGTTGCTTATAGCAACACATTTGAAATGATATTGAATGGCCCACTTAGCACTCATTGCATCTAAGTGATGCTCATAGAGGTGAGGCACTAGGACTTCCCAGGAAGTCACCCATTCCAGTATACTCCAGCTCAAGTGCTTAACCACGAAGTTTTTTCCCCAAGAAGGCACAGTGGAAAAGGCAGAATCTAGTGTACTTTTGATGAGTGGAAAGGATTTCCTAAGAGATATGAAGGAGGAAGAAGGAGTTTTCTATGCAATCATGTTGAAGCCAAAGGAGGAGGAGTCACCTACTCAGCTACCTATTGTTATGCCTTGCATAACGACCCCATCTTTTGCCTTAGTCAAAATGGGTCCCCCTTTGTTATTTTTGTACTTGTTTTTGAAACAAAGTTTGGAGTCTAGTTTTGCCAATACTTTGTTTTTCTTTGGTTTCTTTGTCGGAATCGGAACCAGAATAGAATCGGGTTCTGAAAGTTCTTTTGAGGCTTGTTTTTGGTTCTATCCCAACAGTCTTTTCTTTGCCTTTGTTTTGGTTTTTAGCGGAAGTGGAGCCGGAGTGGGAATTAGGATGGTTGTTATCAAAATTTGCAAAATCACAATTTATTCCAATCCCGCCTCCGCTATTTTTATTTTTGCTTAGTCTCGGTCTTGGTGTTTTGTTTTATTAGGTCGATCTTTTGCTTTACTTTTTGGTATTTACTTTTGTTTTATTTTTAGTTGGTGGACCCGGAGCTGGAATGGGAATGGGGTTTGGAAATTTTATAAACTTGAGATTCCGTTTCCATTTTAGTTCCACCCCCGCCACTTTTTGTCGTTGACTTTTTGACTGAAGTCGCACTGTTGTGAAGTGTTGGTTCACTTTCAGTTTTGACTCCGCATTTACTACGCTTTAATGCATTAATGATGGTTGCCGGTGTAGGTAGAAATTCACATATTTACCTTTATTAAGGGTTAAATTGATCATTATTGTTATTATTAAAGATCTAAGAGCACGAAAGAGCAGTAGCAGAGTTTGTTTGAGCAAATTGATCGAGATAGAGAAGGGATATTGTGTGCGAATCAATTCAGAAAGTTAGCTCGGGTTTGTTTGCGTTTGAGGTAGGTTTCTTATCTTTGTTGTTATTTGTTTTGTTTACTGTTGTGTGTTTTGTATATATGTTTGCCCGTACTTTGAATCGCATTGTTGTTATCATTTCATTTTAAACATTTTGTGAATCTTAGCGTGCTGGTTTGAATGGGTGTTTTATATTGTTGGTCGGGTGGTTTCTTTATTTCTGTTTGTTTTTATTGTTGTTTTTTAATTTTTAGTGCACTGTCGCTTTCACGTCTTAATCGTGATTGCGTCGTGTTTGTTTTTGGTTTGCAGTAGATTAGATTAGATTAAGGGTTTTTAATGGCATTTGTTAAAATTAGAAATCTACAGTGAGGTAGATTAGAGATTTTACAATGAGTTAGGGTAGATTAGATTTATTGTTTAATTAGGGTTTCGTCGTTTGGTAAAATGGCAAGGTTTAAAACCCATGCCCTAGTTTTTTTTATCAGGTTTGTTAGATTAGGGTTTCATTGGTCTCTGTAATCACGTTAAATAAGATTTAAATAATGGCCCTAAAATGCAATTGTTCCCCACGGTCATATGAGTGTAAAGTTTTTAAGCCCCTATTCCATTTTATAGCGACCTAGGTTTTAATCATGAAGTTGTGTTGAAAATGAATAAAGTATTTGATGACATCATGATTAACATAGGCGGAGGCGGGATTGGAATAGATTATGGACCTAAGAGTTTTGTTTTACAAAAGTCATCGATTCTATTTCTATCCCGTTTCCAATTCTGAGTTGTAAAAGGTTTTCTTGAAGTATATGATAACATAGGCGGAGGCGGGATCGGAACCGATCTTAAACTTAAGAATTTTTGTTTTGCAAAAGTTATCGATTCCATACTCATCCCATTTCTCGCTCCGCGTATAATGGGAAAGTCTTTCTTCAAAGTAATGATAACCTAATTGGAGGCGGAGGCGGAATGGAAATAGAATATGAAAAAAATGAAAATTCAAAGAAAACCAAATCCATTTTTCATTCCGATCCCGGTTCCGATAACCTCCCCGACTCTGACTCCGAGTCCGTTTGTTATTAGGTGAAGTTTCTATATCAGTTTTTGCTCTAAGTCCACCAGTTTTGTAAAAGAGATTGTTTTGAGCTTCTGTCTGGTTCCGACTCCGATGTATGTGTAATAGGTATGTTTTAAAAGCATGTTTTATGATGATATCTAAAGATCTAATTAGAGGTTTGCTTGCAAGAAAATTGAAAGATGTCAGGAACGTCAGGAGAGGCTGCTCGAAGGAATCAACTGACTAGAACATCAAAGACAACACCAAAAATAAAGAAGGTGAAACCAGAACAGCTGCCTTATACATTGAGGTATGATCATAGGAATTCGGTGGTGAAAGTGAGCAAGGTGGAATCGGACTGGTCAGATATCACGGATACTAATCTGGGCCAGTATAGCTTTGAAGAATTACATGAAGAGACCTTTGTAGAACAAGCAAACTTGACAGGGAGAACACAAAGGATTGTTGACTCCGGTCTTGCACATATCACTGTGTTTCCTTTATCAGTCCAGTGTTCGGAGTTGATATTGACAGTAGCCAGTACTTACAATCCTGCTACAAGACTATGCATGGATTCACAAAATAATGTAATTATAGATCTTACTCCGCAAATGTTCCAAAGTGTATTTAATGTTCCTGATCCCAAGAACTTGGTGCAGCTAACTGAAGCAGAGGCATTGAAGAAATATAACAAGCATAAAGAATCCAATAAGTCTCACTTAAACAAAAAATGGTTAAGCACAAAGAAGAAATCTTTAAGCAAGCTTGCAGACTAGCCAAAGAGGGTAGATTTCAAGAAGGAGGTATCTGACTTAATATTAATGTTGTCCAGAGTGTTTGGGAAGAGGGATACCTTCCACTTCAAGGAATGGATGTTTCATTTCATTCAAGTAATCTTTCAGGGTGATTACCAGTTTGATTGGTCAATGATTATTTCTGATGCCATACATGATCAACTCACAAGGGTTAGACAAACTAAATCTTTCTCCATGACTTCTTATGTGGTTTATGCTGCAGCAAGATTGGGGATTTTCCCAGGATTAAACAGAGTAGGTATAATAGGAGCCTTGGATGGGCAGAAGAAGGTATGGGAACATTATGATCAGTTATCTCTTCAAGTTGCTGAGACTCATTTTAGAAGAGTCAATGATGCATTTTTGTATGTGGTCATCAATCGGTTGAGTGGAGATGCAGGATATTGGTTAAGTCAAGAAGCTATGGCCTTTATTGCTGAATGGGGAAGTTGGTACATCCAATACCCAAAATTTACATACTTCAGGTTATTTGGTTTTGAAGGCCATCCACATTTACTTCCAAGATGCTGCAGTAATAGAATGGTGCTTATGGAGTTTGTGTATCAAGCCATTGGAGTTAATGCTAGGTTTGCGATCAAGCATAAAACTGGATGTCATAAATTTCCCAAGAAATTGGGTGAATATGGATGTCAACACTTGAAGGGAGCAAAGGTAGTTTGTAACGAGTTGATACAAGTGAAATTGGGATTGTATACAGCTCGTAGGTATTTTGATCCAAGGAAGAAAATGTATGCCTTATTACCTTCAGTGTTCACTAGACACTTTAATTTGTTAGAGGACTTTTGGTGTGATCGGCAGGATGAATATGACTTAAGGAAGAAGAACTATGAAAGATTATCGGTTGCACTTATGGTAGAGTTGGGTGTTAAAATATTCCTAACACGTTAGGGGATGATGGAATTGTATTGGATCCCTCATATGAAGCCTTGAACATTGGCACCAAAAGCTTAGATCCAATAGACTGGAATGAGGAAGAAACAATTGATATTAAGAAAATTGGAAGAGCAGTTTTGGATAGAAGTGTGCAATGGTTGATGATGAAAGCTCAAGCTCCTCAAGGACCAGTCCTTAAGAAGGGTAAAGGATACAAGAGAATTAAAAGAAAGACACCTTCCAAGGAGCCATTAGAATTCTTTCCTCCAGATGTTGAAGAAATAGAACTTGAGGTGGTCGATGAAGAAGAAGAGGCACCAGAGGGAGATGTTCCAATAGGATCTATTGTTTCTACACCCACATTGGGTGAGTCATCCACACAAGCCCCACTCACAAGAAAGAAAAGTAAAGAGGTTCAAGAAGGAGCACTTCATGCCATGGCTGAAGCTGCTAAAGGAAAAGAAGTGGAGGAAGAATTTGTAGAAGTTGAGACAGATTCAGATGAGACTCTGTCAGAATAGGATTTGCAAGAAAACATGCCTCTAGGGCATACTATTGAGCATATTCTGACACAAGAAGAGCAATGGAAACTATTTGAAGATGCTACAAGAGATTCTGATGCAAGGGCTGCAGCGGAGAAGCAAAAGGAAATAGATGCTAAGGTGCAAGCTGATGCTCTACTTCAACAACAACAATTAAAGGCAAAACAAATTGAAACAAGGGCAACAACTGATGAAGTAGAGGAGCAAATGAGGCAATGAGAGCATGAGCTCAAGGTCAAAGTAGAAAATGACAAGTTAGAATTGATACAGAAGATCCATGATCTTGAGGAGGAGAAAGCAAGAAATTGGAGGGAAAAGGAAATCCTGGTTGCTAAACTGAAACTTGCAGAGGAAGCTCGACAGAAAGAAGAAGAAGCTAAAGCTCTAAGAAAGGAAAGAGATGCTGAAGAGCTAATAAATAAACAACAAGCTGAAGAAGGAAGGGAAAAAGTAGAGAAGCTCAAAGCCTTAGAAATAGAAAGAATAGAAGAGGAAGAATAAAAAAAGATAAGGAAAAAGAGGCCAAAGAGCTAATTAGGAAGCAATAGGAAGAAGAAGCAGAAGCTGAAAAGCTTAAAGCTTTGGAGGCAGAACGGTTAGAGAATGAAAAAATGGAGAAGGATCGATTGGAAGAAGAGAAATTGAGAAAAGAAGAAGAAGACAAGAAAATGCAAGAACAAAGAGATGGAGAAGAGGCTGAGAAGTTGGTGCAGATGCATGTGCTGCAGGAGCAACAAGAGAAAGCAAAGGTTGATTCTCAACCTGAGGTAAATGTTCAGCCACCCTCTACAATTGCTGCTTCCTCTTCCATGATGATGACTGCTCCCAGTGCTCCTATATGGTTGAAGTTAGACCTGTAGAAGAGAGCTAGAACACCTCCTCAACCTCTTAATTGGGAGGACATGATGAAGGGAATTGAATAGGAAAGGCCTAAGAAGAAGGCTAAAATCTTACATTCTACTAGACTCATAGATAAAGGGGAGATAGTTGTTGAATGTGCCATTCCTATGACATAAAAGGAGGTAGGGGATATGCAGCTAACAGAATATCAATTGAGTACGGTTAATTTGGGAAGACCCACTAGGAATCAACGAATGAATCTGATTGATGTGGTGGCTTCAATAACTAAATCAAGAATGATGAAGGACAAACAAAAGAAAGATGAGCTTAAGGCTCAATTGGATCAATTACATTCATTCTTGAAGAGTGTCTCCTCTCCAAGGTCACAACAAGTTGCAGCTATTGAGACTCCTGTTTTGTTAAGAAAAAAGGAGGTAGATGATTTGGTGCAAGTTAGAGGTAAGGCAGAGATGGTAGACAAATGGATAGACAAATTGAACCAAGAGGTAGGAGAGGTTTTAGTGAAAGGATTTGAAGCCTAAAAGGATACTGAAGGGTTGATTAAAGAGATGTATCAATGTATTGAGGCATCAGAAAAACAAGAAGAAGAGTATAAGGAGTATGGTGAAAAGTTAGAAAAGATAAATACATTGCCTCTAACAACTCTTCTAGAACAGTCTATACTTGAAGATGATAACAAAGAATTGTAGAGAAGACTTCTCACATACTTAAGTTTAGGACTGGCTTTTTGAGCAAGCACAAGGATGAGATTCAAGAGATTGTAAATGATTTAACTGAGCAATTGGAAGAATTAGAAGTAGCTATTGCCATTATTGTAGATATAAATGCATTTAAAAAAGAGGGCGTGCCTTTTAATCAATTAAAGGAAAAGTGGGATAAAAGATTCCAAGGACTTATGCAAAAGGAAGATGATGGCAGAGAGTTGATGTTAGATCGGCTTGTAGAGGTCAAAGAGGAGATAAAAGTTGCAGGGAGAGAATTGATAAAGGTGAAAAGTATGAAGGAGTTTGCTGCAGCTGAGCTGGATCAGATTAAATTTAAAGATGACTGCATTGATGGGCCAGAGATGGATACTCTACAGCAAGTCTTCACCAGCTACGATGAGTTCCTAGCAGATCCAGCTTCGCATGCATGAAGTCTTGCATGCATAATGTTCTCCTTCTTTGCATGTTGCATGCATACAACACTAATAGATTTTTGAGCGCATGACTTTCTTTTCTCTTCTATCTTCTATTTTTGGTTAAGACTGAAAGTCTAATGTAAGAACTCAAGATCAAATTGATATGAGTTTCCAAGAGAGTCTAAATTCCTAAAAAGGTGGAAATCCTAAAATAGAAGTAAGGTTCGAACTTTTTGTATATCTATAAATACCAGATGGGTATCATATTGTAAAGGTCGGCTATTTGAGAACTAGATTGGCTTACCTAATGCTAGGAGATAGAATTTTGTAGAGTTTTTGCAGAGATACATTGTACTTGATCTTTTACAGTTAATAGAATTTACAGGTTAAACGCAATATGGAGTTTGCACTGAGTTGTTTTGTTTGATAAGGTTAATAAGTTATAATCCATCTGAATGCCAGTGATTGTGCTGAAGCATGATAGTGTCTTATGTGATAAAAGTCATTAGAAGAAACCATATTTAAAGATTATCTTATTAGATTGTCATTGAGTTGAAGTTATTAAAAAGTTTGTTGATCCATAATTTTGATAATGAATGAATGTGTGTTGTTTTGAAACCCTTGAAATATTTGTGAAGAGTAATTGCGAAGTTAATTAAGCACCTAAAATGTATGCAGTGGTATAGATTATGCTATAGACTATATCATATTATGGTTTTCTTGATCTAATTGGAAGAAACATTCATTATTGAAGATATATGTCCGGATGATAGATAAAGTTGATTCATACTTTCTAGTTTACCCCTTTGTTCTATCTTTTTCTTTTATTTAAAACCCATTGATTTACATGAAATATTTCGATAAAGAGAGTCATAACTTGAATCTTTTGTTACCGGCACAGGCCCCTTGAATATTATAGTTGCATGAACCAATTGAGTGACATCAAACAGTTGAGAACCAACTACCAAGACCTTGGGAGTTAGGCTACTACATGTTGTCTTTCTTTTTCAGAAGAAATAGAGTAGAAATATTATGTTTTAATGTTGTTTGTGTCATTTTAACCATCGACACCTATGACAACAGAGGTGAAGCAACTATTGGATCAGTTCAGGGATATCATTTGTGAAGGCACACTAGCTACACTACCACCTAAGAGGGAAATTAGTCATCAAATTGACTTTGTACTAGGAGCAACATTGCCTAACAAGGCTGCATACAAAATGACATCGAAGCAGAACAAGGAGATAGCAAGGCAAGTTCAAGAAATTTTGGACCAAGGGTTGATCAAGAAAAGCATAAGCCCGTGTGTTGTTCCAGTGGTGTTGGCACCTAAGAAGGGAGATAAGTGGAGAATGTGTACTGATTCTAGGGCCATAAATAGGATAACCATTAGATATAGGTTTCCTATTCCTAGGATAGAAGACTTAATGGACTGTTTAGGGGGTGCTAAGTACTACTCCAAGATTGATTTGAAAAGTGGCTACTACCAGATTAGGATGAAAGAGGGAGATGAATGGAAGTCAGCTTTTAGAACCACAGAGGGGTTATATGAGTGGTTAGTAATGCCATTCAGGCTTACAAATGCACCTAGCACTTTTATGAGGGTGATGAATGAGGTCTTGAAGGACTTTATAGGAGTCTTTGTGGTAGTCTACTTAGATGATATCCTCATCTTTAGCAAAACAAAAGAAGAACATATGAAGCACCTAGAACTTGTGTTGAAGAAAATTCAAGAGGAGAAGCTCACCATAAATCTTGATAAATAGGGTACTTGGTAACTTGTTGAGGTGTCTAACTAAGGAGTATGGACAAGGATGGGAATAAGTCATTTCACAGGCAGAATTTGCCTACAATGATAGCACAAACAGGTCTATTGGTAAGAGCCCATTTGAAATTGTATATGGGTTACATCCAAGGGGTGTACTTGAGCTAAGAGACCTAAAAGGTTATGAAGGAATCAGTGGACATGCTGATGATTTTGCTCAGTCAATGAGAGAGGTTCATGAGTAGGTAAAGAAGATATTAATGGAGGCTAACTAGAAGTTGAAGGCTAAAAGAGATGAAGGGAAGAGAGATCTACAATTTGAAATAGGTGATTTGGTGATGGTATACTTGAACAAGGCAAGACTATAGAAAGGCATACCAAGTAAGCTGAAAATGAAAAGGATAGGGCCATGTAAAGTGTTGGCTAAGTATGGATCCAATGCATACAAGGTGGAGTTACCCAAGGAGATGTCCATTTCGCCTATCTTCAATGTGAAGGACTTGGTGAAGTATAAAGGACCAGAAATGGATGAGGAACAGTATAGTGCTGAGGTGAGTAAGGATGTGGATGAACTCAAGGTACCTGATCAGATCAGACCACAAGTGGACAAGATTCTAGACTCAAGGGTGAAGAAGAAGACTAGGCACAAGACATACATGGAGCACCTAGTGAAGTGGAGACATCAACGAGAGTCAGAGGCTACTTGGATAGCAGAAAGTGACTTTAAGAAGCATGGAATTAGTGAGGAGCTCTTGACACCATAGGTTCCTTAACTTCTTTGTTGCAGGGGGGAGAATGGTGCAGGAGCACCTTAAGGTCTTTTGGAGAGATCTTTGCAATTTTGGCTTGTAGGTGGTTCTAGCCAACCACCAAGGGAATAAGGACTATGATGTAAAGTCCCAAGAGTGTTTTTGATGATTGAATTGGAAATAGGTTTGTTAGGGGCTTTCGGTTTTGGTAAGTCTTGGACACTGTGAGCATTTTGAGCAATGTTGCCTTGGCTATTTGTCCTAAAAGTTGGAAAATGGCATTAATGATGCTCTAAGCTTGAACCAAGGGTCCTAGAATGTGGGAGAAAGGTATATAAGGTCAAAAAAACCCTAATACCTCGGTTGGAGGATTTTTTTCATGAATTGAGACTTGGAGAGTACATTTTTGTGATTGGAAGAGAGCAAGTTTTCATTGAATTTCTGTGTTTGAGCCTTCATCCAGTCAATAATGGATTGAAAGGACTTATATGATGCTTTGAGCCTTCCATTTGTGTCACTTAATTACCTTGTGTAGCATTAGATTAGTCATCTAGATCGACTGGTTATCTTTTTGCAAGTTTTTGGTGTTCTTGGTCTCATTGCCAGTTCAGGCCAGTTTTGTGAATAATAAGTCCCACTTGACTTTCCATGGATTTCCTCTCATGGAAACTTGGAATAAAGTTGGGGACTATGTAAATAGTGTACATATAGGTTTTTGGGTCTTGTTTTGCAAGGAAGGTGATGAAATCATCAAGCACTAGGCGAGTGCAAGTGTATTTTGGCTAGTAGCTTGGAGAGGACAGCAACAAGGAGAGTTGCTAAATAGATTGGTTTGTGCCAATAAAGAGTATGGGAGTGTAGACACATGTATCTCAGTCATGTGTGTGCTAGGAGGAGAGTTGAGGAGGTTGTTGAAGCCCTCAAAGAAGGAAAAAGAGCCAAAAACCCTAGGAACCCTTTAAAAATAGGGGGTTTGAGGACAATCATATGTTCGAACACTTGTATGACCTAAGGCCTAGTAAATCTTGGACCCTTGATGGTAAAAATAAAGAATCTACAAAAACATTTGGGGGTTGTTAAGACTGATTGTGAGAAAAGTCAAGAAAATGGGTTCTAGGAGGCCAAATTGGGGCAGAAGGCTACAAGGCCTAAAATTGAGTTTTTCAAGAAAGCGATGGGTAAAAGGTGAAATAATTCAATAAGATGGATAAGTGAGGAGAAAAATCAACAAAGGGACAACTAGGATAGCCTTCCCTAGCTCTGGAGTGGTTAGGACACTTTGGGTCAGTGTGGAGCCCAAGGAAGCTTAGTGGTGGATTGGGAGTGATGGAGAAGAATTTGAAATTGGTGGAGAGTCTTACGTGGTGAGAGGGGTTTAGGAGTGATCCCTGAGTAGGGTAGAGAGGAATACCATAGGAAGACCAGAGAATATTTCTTGGGAAGAGCAAGAGTGCTCTTGAGGGATAGGACTCCCCATCACTTTAGCTCATCAATTGATAAGTAGGAGGTATTTTCTACAATGTGTCAAATTGTGATATTGCTATCAGGATTCCATTGAGCAGTCATTTGTAGTATTAGATATAGCTCTAGCTTCTACAGTATTGCACATGATTGCAGATAGTTTCAAATGTCTAGATAACATCAATAGTTCACATTACTCAAGAAGGATGAACATCTTAAAGATATTTGCGGAAATCAGGACAAGTAACCTTCTTGTGGACTTAGGGTTGCAATATTTGATCTACAAACATAGATCAATGCTAGGGATAACCAATTAATAATTATACATGTGAATAAGTCAAACATGTACATGTCAATAAGGGAACTACAAGTACTCATAAACACGTAAGCCTTAAAAAGTATACACACGAATACATAGTATACACAAATTAAAACAAAGTATATGCACAAATACAAGGTATATGCATGAAAACATGTAAGCCACAAAGTATACACTCGAATGCACGTAAGTCACAAAGTATACACGTAAGTTGTAAAGTATACACTTGAATATACGTAACTCATATCTATTGAACCATCAATTTAGAATGCAAATATGGACAAGCATCGAAAAAAGATATTTGTATTAACCAAATAGCCATGTAGGCATACATAAATATATGTCGATATAAGTATGAAATATATGTACAAAATAGCCATATAGGCTTACGAGAATGCCATCTAGGCATACAATGCCAACTATGTCCAATAAAAAATATGTACAAAACTGCCATGCAGGCATACAATAAAGGACTCTGGAATCAAAAGTCATTGCTCTCCATGCCTAGGAAATAAAATCTTTCCCTTTCCTTTTCACTTGGGTGGCGATAGGTCTGTCACTCATTTTTGCTGCGCTCGTGGAGTGCTCCTACTACTCCTCCTAGGGTTTAGTTCATGGTGAAGTTTTAACTGTTACAATAAGAAGTAAAGACATGAATATATAGAAATTACATTATAAAATATGATATATTTGACAAAATAAACACTTACAACCATCTCACGATCTCTCTCCACGAGGGAAATATCCTCATGCCCATGCTTAGGCGTGCTCAAGCCCTGTATAAACCATACAAATAGACAAAAACTACGTGAATCAATAATGGTTTGATTTCTCACTAACAAACATCTATAACAACAAATGTAAATTAACATTTACTAATTTGCCTCATACCTCTTTTGTCAGAGCCATTGAGGATTGTATAGTAGATGTCACACCAATATCCATTGCCCTCATCACATTCAGAGGTGTATCGTCTCGCAACAACTGAAAATAAAACAACAAATTATTCAACGTAATCAACGATGTGCATGTATAAACTACACAAATCTATTAAGTACTTGATTCATTAGTTAAACTCTTTATTCTATTACCTGCGTGAAGGTTTGAGTAAATCCACCACCACTAGGAAGTGTTCCATCAAAACCTCCAATATTAGTCTGTTCAACATCCAAAATTGCATATTAAATTACCATTCGTAAAACAATGCAATTAATATGCAATAAACTTATAATTGTTTACTAGTTACATACCCTAGTGATAGGTGTACTACAAAATTAGGTTGGTGGGGGGCCGATGTATCCAGTCTCAACACTATGACCTTGCAATTTTATTAAAATCATAAAACATTTTTAGTTAATCTTGCATTTCAAAATTGAAATTTAATAAATTAAATTCAATGAACACATGCACTAACTTTTACTTGACTATCAATGCCATATGCCTCATGCAAAATGTCAGCTACCCTCTCCATCTCCATAGTTGCAGACAGATCTTGCATACTAGTCTCCTGAGGGTCGGTGGGGTCATGTGAACAAGTAGCCCCGTAAGATTGACACACATGTGTTCGAAGACCACCACTAGAAGACTCCCCTAGATGGCGCTGTAGAATAGGGCTAGTATGATGGATGACACTCTAGGTCAAAGTGCTAATTTCCTGCAATGTCTCTACGTCAGCACTTTCCTTCACGATGAAAGGCATAACAATGTGCTCATGAGGTGGCCTAGCGAGAGCTAGTCTACCTTGCCGCGTAGGATCCGGCTGTGCACTAGGTCTATCCTGAGCTGACCCCCCACCTCTCCCCTGGAAATCCCTCATATCAAAATAATTTGGGATTTTGTTCAATATGAACTCACTGTATAGTTTCCTAAGGAAATATTGCGGGACCTCGCAATTGTTGCATGGTGGGTAATGGAAGACCATATACCACCTATCATAAAATTGCTCCTTCATTTGTTGGTGGTGGCACCAATGGATAGGAAACCTCTTCGCATTGAGGGTAAGATTTTGATTTGTGCGTGGGTCGGTGAATAATGAGTACAAATCACCTTTTGTTATTTTTAAATCTTTCACATCCTTGTATGATAGTTTATTTGCATAATACTCCCTAGCCGCCTACCTCCTATCTTCCCATCCAATTATTTGTTTGCTAATTAAATCTACGTTTGTTAACATATCTTTCAAGGAATTTGCTAGGGTCATTCTTTCAGTGGTTGAACCATTTGGATCACTCAACCTATTGATCAAATCCTCAATTTTTTTTTGTTGTTCTCAATTTCACTCATTAAATTTTGTTGAGTGCCAGGAGGAGGTTGATGTTGTGGTTGATTTTGATCTTGAGGATTTGGTTGGTCCTCCTATTGAGGATTTTGAGGGTTTGCAGGTTGATTTGCATCTCCTAAAAATTCAAACAAATAGATATCAAATTCAACCTAAAACTAACAAATTCAAAACAAAAAGCATAGAATCCTTACCTCTTACAGCTCCTCATCATCGTGGCGCCATCGTTGCGAAGAAATTCGGATTCTTGGTGAAGAAATTCTTCTCCTAGAACGCGAGCGTGATATTTTGGGGTTTTTGGCCACGGGTGCACAAAAAAACCAGTCGAAATGCAAATGAGAGATTTGCATTTTTTTTTTCTTTTAACAGTCGATAACACGAGTGTGTTATAATGTGCTTGCGTTATGGCTTTGTAGTTGTAGCCGTTGGAACCTTGCCTAGGTTTAACAGAAGACATAACGTGCTCGCGTTATGGTTTTCAACTTTGTTTTTTGAGGGTGTCCATGGAATTGCTACCCATTTCCATGCACCCGCCCATATATAGTTGTTGACTATGATGGCATGAGAGGCTTTGGATCACATTTTAGTGAGAACTTTATATAGTTACATAGTCAAACACATGTTCTTGGTCGGAGATCATGGTTCTACTTTGGGAGTTGTTAGTGTTACATTTATGTTATTTGATTGTGTGAGGGCCATAGGTGACCTTCAATTAGGGTATATTTATCATGGTTTCATGTGTAAATTAGGACCACCTTCAGTGGGAGCTTGGAAGTTATATGGATTTATCACTTTTTGATGAATGTTCTTCTATAGTAGTTATTGGTGTCATGAGGAGCCCTTGATACTTGACTAATGTGAGTAGTGATATTTCATTGACATATTTAGTTCTATTGATAAAGGATGCATAGATTTATTTTATTGAATATATAGATAACATGTTTCTATGAAGAGCTCTTGAAGTCTTTGGCTAAGTTTTTAATTATGATATATTGGTTTAGATAGATGATCCTTAGTTTTAAGAATGATTTTATTGAGACATAGTGAAATCTAGATTATAAGTTGTATTTTTGGCATGATGAGGATGATTTAGATCATATTTTTCAATTAGGGACAAATTTTCTTCCATGGTGAAGATGTAAATCATGGGGTTAGTGGGATTTCTTGGAGTCTATGGTCTTTCTCAATTATAGTGGGAGATTCGGGGTGATATTTTTTAGTTTTTTATATGTGATGATAATTTTTCCTTCTAACCTTATAGTTATTGCAATGTTACAATTGGAGCACGCTTGGCATGAGATGCCTAGTTTTTCAATTGACATGAGATGATTGGTTGAACACCTATATCACATTTAGGTGAGGCAATATCTCTTTCTTTTGGATACTATGTGTTGGATTAATGATTCTCTTACTTTATTTGAATAATATGATTGAGGATCCTACATGTAAAGATAGACATGAGTTCAACATGGATCTATTGAGGAGATTATACTTCAAAGGTAGAAAAATCTCATACCCCGGTCTCTATCCACTCAATAGTGGTTGATCTAAAAGCTACTGTTTACCTAGTTTTCAAATACATTATTATTTTTGCATCTTGTATTCTCATATGTTTTGAGTCTTGAGTTTTGGATGTCAATTCTAAGGACTTGTTTTCAAAATTAGATCCTATTTTTCAAATGCATTGTTATTTTTGCATCTTGTATTCTGATGTGTTTTGAGTCTTGAGTTTTGGATTTCAATTCTAAGGACTTGTTTTCAAAATTAGATACATAGTTACATTTTATTATCTCCTTATGTGTGGGCGTTGAGTTGCAATATTAGTTTTATTAATAGTCTATTTTATAGAGTATAGGAGATGGTTAATAGATTTTGATGTATTTTCTTGTGGGAATGGTTGTTTTATTTGATATTTATTAAATTTAAGATGCTTACATCTATTTCTATTATGTTTGATATTGGGATTGAATGGTTGTATGTTGAAAATTTTTTTATCTAAGGATTTGGTAGATCTTACATATCACAACTTGAGCATGCATTGGTGTTAACATAAAGATATAGTTTAGTTTACAATTTTTCTCCATATGGTTTATTATCTACCTGGATTTTTACTTCACTTCATGTTGGAGTCAAGATTTGTGTAGGTTTTATCATTTACTAGTACTATACTTCATTACTTTTTTCATAACAATAAGGACAATTGGGGCTCTTCAATCTTTGTTTTATATGTGTTTTGAAGAACTTGGGAGATTTGAGATCATTAGGAGAGAGGTTTGCAGTGATTGAGTTTAAATTTTTCAGATTGGTGTGTATTGTTCAACTATAGGTACTATAGGATTTAGTCACATCCTCTATGTGAGTGTTGTTGGAATCTTTAAAATATTTGGTCAATTTTAAATTAGGCATTGCTTATGTTGTGGGATTCCAAGAAAGGTATATGTGTCATTAGACTATGGTACAAAATTATTTAAGTATTGTTTATTATTTATTGAGACAAATATTATGCATGACAATGAATAGACAAGGGGTTACAAATATGGAGTATGATAGATATGTTGATAATGAAAGGTATACCTATGATTTGTGTACCCTATTTTGAGGCACAACTAGTTGGATGTGTTAGTGATATGTTTTGGTTGTTATTCTAGTTATTATTCAGTATTTAAAAAATACTCAATACTATTCTAGAGGAGATGGATTTTTGTATATTGTTTGGGTTGAAGCATGACATTCAAAGTGTGATTTTGGATTGTATTATTATCTTTCATGCATGATAAAAATGGAGGATGACAATCTGATGGTTGATATAGTGATAACTTGATGGATGTTTTAGATACTTGGTTGAGCCCATGAGCATAGATGGGTCATTGGATGTTGTATAGTTATATACTCGATGGTTAGCTCATTATATTTTATGTTTCCTTTTTCTTTAGGAAGGTATATGAAAAGTGGGAGAATATTGGGAGTAGGCGTGTCATACACCTTGCAAGTCCTAATGTTGGGTTATTTAATTATGTATTTATTTATCCTAAAAAATGGGACATCCCACGTTATGGCTTGATCATTATGCCATGTTGAATTGGTATTACATGTGTAAATTTGTGTGTTAAAGAATATATTATCATGAAGGATTTGTAAGAGTATCTTTGATAAATATAGTGGTGTAAGAGATACTATGATGTGTAAGTTAATTGATAAGGGGTTTACATAGTGGAATTATAAGAATATTTTCTATTATTAGTTGTGTATGGGATGCAATTAATGTTTTATTAGGGAGTGCTTGAAATTTACATATTCCAACTTACATGGTGAATGTCAAAGATACTTGTGCAAGAGTTATTTTCTATTCAAATATGGTTCCACACATGTGAGAGTCATAAAAATCAATATCATGGTATTTTTGGACCTTTTTTGGGCCCATAGTATTGTATTTTGGTATTTTTCTAGACCTCCTTAAGCCTATATATTGATGGTATGGGATAAAGGATGTATGAAAGATTATTTTACAAGGTTATGCTATCGATTTTTTTATAGATAAAGAGGATGTTGATATCCATGTTAAAACAAGAGCTTGATATTGTATTGTGACTATTTATTGTTGAATAATTCATTGGTTCAATGCTTGGTGGCTAGGCCTTTCCCAAAAGGGTTTTCCTAGGGTAAATTTGTTTTACTCTACTTCTTGTGGTTGTTTATATTATATCTCCCTTTATTTATTTTCTAAGTGTTTGTTTGGAAGTCAAAATGCTACTAAAATTTCTTCATATTTAATTATTGTGATATTCCCCTTGAAGGGTTAATGTGGAAATACTTGCATGCTTAATAATTTTTTTTAATTTTAATTTTAATTGGTAAGTGGAAACTATAATCATACTAAGTATAAATTCATCATAATTTGTTGGGGATCTAATGATTGTGTGATCTTGATTATGCATTTGATTTTTTTGATTTCACGATTGAGTAATCTTGGGGGAGTTAATCATGTCACTTACGCTCCCCCCTTTTCACTTGATTATAATGCATAATCATTTTAAATCATGTAAATTCAAATGTACTAATAAGCTGAAGTAGCTTCTTTAATAAAATCATATTAGTTTTCCAAATTATTATAGTCCAACATTTGTAAATATATTGGGTTTTCATATTCAAACATCTTGTAAGGACACACCATCTAGGGTTGAGAGGTGTATTTTGATGGAACACATTCAGATCTCATCTCCATACTCTCCTACTTCCACCAACTCCAATGTTGCTTCATCTACAAATTTAATTCATTTAGTGAAATAGGACATACAACATCTTCCAAATACAATTTATTGGGATGAATTCTCGATAGATATTTAGGGATTTTTTGTCTCCAATCTTGTTGAATTTGATGACACCATTAAGTACTTTCATCTCTTCTTTGATGATAGCTCCTATAGATTTGTATCATTTTCTTTGAATTTTATGAGAGAACTTTCAAACCCTCTTTTTCTTTCTACACCTACATCTACTTCTAAAGTGACAAATATTGTACATATCCATGAATCCACAAATATTACCATCATCATTCATGTTAAAATATTATGTAGGAGCGATACATTCTCATTGGTTCAGTCGTCTTACCTATGGTGAAAATCGTGCATCCATGGTTGCTATACTTGAATCTTGCATGGTACTTGATTCATCTTATTGATATTTTTCAAAGTTTGGAAAGCTTGGAGATCCTTGAGTAGCATTTGAAGGATTCACCTGAGTCTTTGTATATTGTTCTACTTTCATTTCCATAAGGTTTTGAATTTTCATTTTAATTAGTTAGGCCCTTGACACCTGATTCAATGGTGGTGCCTCTCAACTTCAACATGGAAATCCTTAAGTAAATTCCAAATATATTTTACATTCTAAATTTTTCCCACATATTCCTTTAAGTGATGAGAATGTTTTTTGCATTCATCTCTTGGTATTGTTTCTTCTCAAGGGGAGGAACATTATTCAACACTCATGGATCATCTCCATAATTCAATGCCAAACATCTACCTTTAGCATAGGAAACCACACATTGAGGAGGTGGGAGGCTACATGGTCTCTCTCCGTCTCTTTATTTGGGAAGGTGTTTTTTCCCTGTATGGATTTTTATCCTTCTCACAATTTCAAGGGGGGTTCAACTATACCTTCTCTCTTCATACTCTCTTAGGGGGGAGTTTTTTATTACTATTCTTTTCAAAAGGATCATTTTGTACATGAGTACCTAACATGGCTACACATTTATCAAGACCATATTAATGAATACTTATTTTATCTACTTTATGATCATAGTCAAATCTTACACGAAAACGTTTTTTCTACATGTTAGCATATAAATGGCTTATTTTCATATCCACTTTCTAAGGAATGGAATATATAATACATGAATTAAATAATCTTGTGTGGAAACACACATCACCTAAACATTGTTCCTTTATTCTCACAATCCCATAATATTTCATAATTTATTTAAAAATATAAGATGGGGTTTATACTTGTGTGCCCCTACAACACTGATGTATCAACCTCTAGTCTTTGTGTTACAACAATAAATTCTTCATAATACAAAATGGACATAAATAAAAATATAAACCATAAAAACCAAAGTACACTTCACAAACAAAAATAATCTACTATGCAAACAACTAATAAAACAAAATAGAAACAAATATTTTGGATGACACAAGTTGCTCAAACCTAGAATTATCTTGCATCAAACAACCCAAGTAATTTTTAAAAAATATTTATTCTCACAAAAGGATATTTATGAAAGAATTATCTTTCCACCCAAGATTAATTACTTCTCCTTCACTAGTCCATGAATATTCTTCCCTTCTAGTGAATGAGATATTCCCAACTTGCTATACCAAAATTTCTTGTCAATGTGCCCATCAAGGGTCTCTATTATTTAATCTCACTTAATTTAATGTATTTATTTCTAGTTTATCTCATTATGTGCTTACACCATATCCTCTTGCTCATTGTGAGAAAAGAGGCATAAAGTTCAAAAAAACTAAGTATCAATGAGATATCCAATCCTTATGGAAACTCAATTCCATTGCATTTTTAGAGAGCTTGCACAAGTCAATATTCTTTGGTTTCAATTGATTATAAGTTCCTATAGAGAACCATTATGTTCTAAAGTTCACTGTGACTGACTAATCTTCTAAGAAAAAAATTCTCCTACATTGTACTTGGAATTGATTTCTTCCAATTTATTCTTGACTTGATTTGACTTGAAATTTCATGTGTTGTGTGCAGTATTCAACCTATGTTTAATGTGTGTCCCTCATTTGGCTCTTAATTTTTTTTTGAAAAACATGGAATTGTCCCATACACCACTACGAATGGTGTATTTCCAATTGAATTGTTCACTAAATTTTTATATGCAAACTCTACTTGCACTAACATTGAGCTCACTAAGTGGGATTCTCTCATCTAAGCAATTTGTCAACACTCTAAATTTATGTTTGACCATTAGTCTATGGATGGTATGAGAAACTATAATTGAGCCATGTACCCAATTTCCAAAGTATTCTCTAGAAGTGACTAAGGTTCAGTTAGTATCTCTAACTAAAGAATATTTCATTGAAGAATAATTTTCCATCATCTAATGTATTATTTGTTTTCCTATAACCAATGAAATGTGACATAAATGAAAATCTATTAACAACTAAAAAATTTGAGTCATTACCTCTCTGCATGCAATATTCCAAAAACAATTTCCATAGGAAATTCATCCCAAATTATATAAGGCATTGGTAATGGCTTGTGCAACCATATATTTTGCACCAAGGTATTTGTTACTTGAAATGTTCCACATTTGTCAATAAAATTTTTACACATCTTTGTGCAATTTGAGTCAATAATATATCTCTAATAAATATTACATCTTGGCAATGTTGAAGTGGTCTCTTAATTTTCCATTATGTAACTCTATAATTAGGTTGTCCCTTTATGGGAGACACAGTTATTATATGTAGAATAAGTACTCCTCTTGTGTGAAGTAAACCTCAAGATTTTGTCTCCAATCCATGAATATAAGCATGTCTTCAATGTATAGCAAAATCTAGATCTCCAAAATACAAATCATGCATTCCCTCTATTCTCACTAAATCAACAATCATAGTGGATATTGATGCCTAGCTCCTAACATTTTTAGACTTGTTAGTTCTATGTTTCACCATAAAATAATAACTTGGAAAGTACTCTACTATCATGTACCCTTTTTTAATAATATATGTTATGGTCCAAAATTCCCATTTCCTATCACTAGTGCTCCTCTTGATCCAAATTTGGGTTTGATTTTTCCCCCTTCATCCCCCATACATCTACTCAAAATCCCCAATTTTTCCAAGTATAGAGGCATGGCCAAATTTTTAAGTTAGTGTAAGATGTTGGAGTTATAGAGTTTTCCATTATAACATGACCTTCCTTCAAAGTCCACTTTCTTTTATACTTCCATAAAGTTTTTGGACCTCCCCATTCAAGCATACTTCACAACCATCCTCTCCATTCTCTTCTCCTATCAAACCATCATACCACTCTCGTCATTTATCACTATTCACCTCACATATCACCTAACATGTTAGTACACCATAATGCGTATTCTAAACACATGGCTCTAGATGGTACCATATCACCAACAACATTATTCACTTTGGGGACATAGTTAGAAATGTGCACCTTACTATGCAAACGAATAAGACAAATTGAGTTGCCATTGATAAGGTAGATATAGATTCAAACCCTAAAGGACCCTCACCATTATTATTGAGGATAATTAAAATTCACAAGGTTCATTTATCCATTCCACCCAAACACATTTCCACACATATAAGGACCATATAAAGCACAACTCAAAGGGAAATGATACTCGATAGGTACGAGAAGTTTTGATTGCATACCAAACTCTGGATGAAGGCCATTTTTGCAAGTTTTTATACCCTCTCTAGGTGTATAATGGGGATAAAGGAAAGATAAAGTGGGAAAATGTGAAAAACCCCAAACAACCTTACCAAAAATCATGGTATGCATGTGTTTTTTAGGCATCCAAATTTGAGGACAAAAACTTGTGAATTTGTGGAGATTTAAGGATAAAACCATTGTAGATCTCATTCAAGGGATAAAATCCCTTCAAATAAAGGAGTGTAATGTCCCCATTTTTACGCCATATTGTTCTATGAATTTTGGTCATTTTTTGGGTTTTCTTTGTAAGCAAGGTGAGTTGAGGAACTCCAAAGTTCTTGGAGGATAAAATTCTAGTGTTGCAAGGTTTCTAATTATAGAAATAAGCACAAAGGGTGATGTTGGTTTGAAAGACACTCTTTGTAGTATTCTTTGACTTTTGGGGTTTTCTCCAAACTTCTTGGAGAGCACGTTCTTTTTTAGTAAGTTGCCAAAGTGGATTCATTCATTCATCCAATGCCTTAGTATCATGGTGGTGTAGTCAAAATTGGATTCCAATATCTTTCAATATTTCCCATAACTTAGAGTAAAATATTTTAATATTACACTTAAGTTTATAATGTTTTATTAATATTTTATAACTTAAGTGTAATGAATTTTTGAAAAGATAAAGTGGTCTCAAAGTTGGATTCCTAGGAGAAATAAAGGTGTTGCACATGAAAATATGGCTTTATTTTAAATTAAAAGGAATTTGTGGGGAAAAGTGAATTAATTAATTAATTTTAATTGGATTTTTCCCTCTCAAAAATCTATAAAAGGAGGCATTGGGGCTCATTATTGATAGGTTGAAGATGATAATGTTATGTTGTCGGATTGGAACTTGAGAGTTCTTTCCTTGATCTTCAAAAGATGAAAATCCTCTCAATATTGTTGGTTTTGGATTTGAAAGAAAATCCCTAGCTGGTCGAGAGTGATTTCATCCAAGAATCACCATTGAGTTTTCAAGTAGAATATTTAGTTTTTTGATTTATCATTTTAGAGTGTTGTTTTTAGCTTTCAGAGCATTGTTTGTGAAGTTTCCTAGAGTTTTTCATATCTATTTCCCTGTTGGTCGTACCATCCATGAGTTTGTGGCTAGAGTAGCTCCAAGGGGAGGTTGTGCACATGCTAACCTGGGCACGAGTCTCCAAGGGTGGAACACTGGTTTCCAAGTGCTCAAATTTTCTTATTTAGGGGTTCCTAAGATGTCCTTACATCTTTCCTACTACTATGCAATGAAAAAATGAGTTTTGACTGAGTTTTATGCTCTATAAACTATTGATCGTACCACTTATTTCCTAGTCTTGATCATACAATTCCTAGCTGGTGAAGGACTTGATTATTGATTTTTGGTTAGTGACATTATTCTATCCCTTTTTGTTCATTCAAGGTATTGTGAGAAGGTGATCATTATGGAGGAGGTCATACTACAACACTTAGTTGGTCATACATGCTCTAAGAGGATTGTGTGGGAGTTTGAAGGCTGAAGCACCTAGCTTGTGGGGGTTTAAACATCCTTTTGGTGGAATCTTGTTCTTATTTTTATGTTACAGACCTGGTTTGGAGTGAAACAAATAATATTAAAAAGAGTTTGGATGCTAGTATGCTAGCCACCCTTATTTCCTAGTATGTTATTATTGACTGGGTAAGTTTGAGTTTAATGCTAGACCTATTCATCACCTTTCCATGCCATTAGGGGTTGTTGGAAGAGATTAGGCATGCATATCAATGTTGGGAATTGATTGGAGGTGTTCTCAATTGCATAGAGTGTCATTTTGGATGATTTTGGATGGTTGTGTGATCTGTAGGAGGGTAATATCAAACATTCAATCCTCTATTCAGACCTGTTATACAATTTATCCATATAGATCTTGAGATTTTAGACTTGCCTTGTTCATACCACACTCTTATCTCAAGGTATAATTGTTATTACATTATTGGGTATTAGTTTTCTTGAGTTTAGGTTTGGGGTGCTTGATCATCTACTTATCATTTTATAAGTTGTAACATGTATGTAGTTGATTTGAATGATTTATAAGAGCTCTTAATGTAACACTAGGTGGTAGTACCACCAATGATTTCACTATAACTATTTGATGATTCTTAACCCACTGTATAAGTGGTTTTTCTACTTACCCCACTCCACAAGTGGCATTGTATTCATCCCACTGAATAAGTGGTTATCTAGCACTTCGCCCACCACTAAAAAGTGGAATAGCTTGTTCTAATTTTATTATTGTATTTTCTTTCCCATTGCATAAGTGGATGTTCCTAGATTACCCCATTGAACAAGTGGATTTATTTCAACTATTAAATTGAAAATATTATTGTAATCCCATACACTGTATGCTCTCACCTCGCCCACACTGAGAACTTGGTTATCAAAAAGTGGAAATAAAACTTGATTATAAATTTCTGTTGTTGATCTAACAAGAATTTTCAAAAAAAAAGGGGGCTCCTATTACAAGGAGTGATCTCACCTAAAATTTATATTCAATATTTAATTATGGTCTAAACTAGTGATAAGGAGTCTATGCAAAACTTATAATTTTCATGGATGTAAGCTTTTGTATTTCAATTTTCCCTAACTAGAATAGAAAAAATATTATAGATTTTTATAGTTTAGTTATCCTTAATTAATGATCTATGATATGAATCTTTTATAAAAAAAATCCCCTAGTTGTTATATGGTTGCATAGTTGTGGGTCATTATTTTTAAGAAGACTATACTTTTACCTTGCACAATTGTGATAGTAATGTTTTGTAAAATGCTCCCAAGAATTTAATATAATACATCTATTATTTAAGAAACTATGATGAGGAACTTCTATTTGTTTATCTTCTCGGCCTATTATTGTAAGGGAAGTTGGAAAATCACCATTTTGACCCTCAATGGCCCTTACAAACTCCATTTCTACTATTAATACCAATTTATATTTAAATATGATTTGATAATTTGGTAAATGTGTTAAAACATCATTGCATCTTCATCTCATGAGTTGTCTACAATATTAAGGTTTATTATCAATAGCTAAAATTTAATAAAAGGGGAATGTTCTAGGTTTGCTCAAGTTGGATAGACTATATTAGGGTTTTTCATTTAGGGCTAGATAAATAAGTATAAAGAACATTGAGAATTTTATAATACCATGCATAGTTAAAAAACTCTTTGAGTAATTGGAGAGTTTTAAAAATCTCTCGGGTTTGTTTTTATGGCAAGTTTTTCCCACATTTACTCTCCAAATTTTCTTGCCAAATAAAGGAGAAAAACTTGTCACGCTTTTGGTGAGTTTTCACCAAAAACTTGACGAGTCTTAAAAAAAAACTCACTCATCCAAAAAAAAGGTCTCCCACGACCGCTAAAAAGGCATTTCATTTTATTTGATTTTCTAGGTACTCTCCAAGTCCAAGTTTCATAGTTTGCCGACAAGTGTTCATCTATAATATAGTCTAGCTCTACCTCCCCCTAGTTTTCACTAGACATGGGAAGAGGAAGATTCAAATTTGTAAAATATATTAATGTAGTATTTACTTTCAATTTTACAAAAATAATTTGTTATTTTCATTTTGTTTCAAACTATCAATATCAATGCATTCCACATGAGGATGCCATTTTGTACCCAATTTTATTTCAAATCAATCAAATACAACTAGAATCAACTTGTTTCTTTTATGTACTCATTTATTGACTCATTGGATGCATCTATCATTGAATTTTGCAAAAAAATGCATTTTTAATGAAATTTAAGCAATTTTTTAAGTTGTCGAGTTTTTTGCCGAACTTTTTGCAAGTCATGTTTTTTGGGCTTGGTGAGGTTTTCAACTATGATACCATGTAAAAATTTAATATATCTATGGTTTATGAATTTTTGGTAAAGTATTTATGCAAGAAATTTAAATAGATAAAATATGTTGCATAAAACTTTACTGGGGATATTACATCTACCTACCTCATATATATCTAGTTCAAATTATCTTGGTTATTGATATACCCAAACATCTAAATATTCATGTGCAATACACACTCTTTGGGAAATAATTAGCACGTCCAATTTCACACACCTTGAAGTATGGCATATAAATCCTAGTCATAGATCAAGTACTTCCCATCATCATTCAATTCCTCACTAAAAAATGCAAGTGATCTTCCTTCCTTGATAAGAATTGCACCAATTTTCATTCCAATGGCAACATATTTCCTAAAAAAACATTGAATTCATGAAGCATCAACATAGACTCCTATGTCATATTCTTCTTCAAGACTGCAAAACACTTAGCAACAACAATAATCCATTAAAACATCTTCTTACTTATGTAATGAACTACTAGTCCACAAATACCTTTATATTTTTTATGATCTTTTGATATAAGCTTGTTTCTCCATGTAAATTTTCTAACTTTTACAATATTGGCCAATCAACTATTGGTGTCATTTTATCTATGCCCATCCTTGACCCATCTTGTGATATCACAAATCCCATATGAAAGTTTAATTTGTATGAATATTCATTCATGAACAATTTTTCTTTCCCAATCTATGTGAAAATTTGTTGTAAATGTGAAAGATGTTCCTCCTTAATATTACTAAACACCATAATTCCATCCAAATAAACAACCATAAACTTGCCAAGAAATAGATTTAGGGATTTTCTCATCAACCTCATGAATAGACATGGGTCATGCATCAACCCAAATAACATCATATTCCACTCATACAAGTAGCCCTTCATCCAAAATGTGGTCTTTTATTCATCTCATTTCCTAATTTTGATATGATGATATCCACTCTTTAATTCAATCTTAGAAAAATAACATGCTTTACTAAAATAATCCATGAGATCATTCATCCAAGTTAACAAAAATAAATATTTGAGAGTGATATTATTGAACATGTGGGAATTTGTACACATTATCAATTCCTTGTCCTTTGGAAAGAGTAATGTGACAGGATTATTGCAATACAGTGATTTGACACTTTCCCATACAAGAGATTTTTCCAACAACTCCAACATCTCTATTGAGTTCCAGACATATCGAGGCTCAACTTGTGTGGTTCCTTGTTTGGTAAGCTGTAAATAATAATCAAATCCATACAACATGTGATGCTCTATAATAGTGACAATCCATCGAGAATCCCACCACTCATAACACCCACAAACATTTTAAGTAATGCTTCAGTTTCTTGTTGTTTTACATTGTGTAGCTTCTCTTTAGGTGTGGAATTGAGTACCATTGCATAGCACTCTTTTAAATCTCACCTCCTTGAGAAACTCCTTGTTTATCAATAACATCATCACCTTACTCTTGACACCCTCTTCATTTTTAATGGGAAAAATATAAAACTTCTTCCCATTATTCATGATGATGAAATTGTTCTTTCTTTTGTGATGCATTGTATTTATGTCAGATTGTCATAGTCTACCCAAAAATAAATAGCACACATCCATGGGAATTCTATTACACCATACCCCATCTATGTATCCTCTAATGAAAAATAAAACCTTACACTCTTCTATCATAATGATATATTTCCTCTTTTACAACCTAAAGGCTATTTATGGTGTGGGGTGTATGACAAATTTCAACCCCAACTTCTAAACCATCTCAATTGGACACTAGGTTGTCAATTTTTCTTCCATCAATTATTAATCTACAACACATAAAACCTAATTTATATTTAGAGAAAAAAATACTCTTCCTCAATCACAACTCTTTCTCTTATTTATTCAACTTGAGTAACACTTTTGTGAATGTTTAAATTTTCTCCAATCTCTAGAGTTATAATTTTTATGTCACTCTCTTATTCTCCAACCTACACAATGTTAACAATCTTTTGCAAATGCTTGTTCCATGCTCTACCTAAAGGCACTCAAAATATTAACAACTTTCTTGTCCACATCTATAGGAAGTCCCTCAAATCTACCTCATCAATGGCCTCTTCTCCCTCTCCAATTTAAAATCTACTTGCCCTTTGATATTTGTACAATTTTTTTTTCTCATTTTGCACATGTATGTATGCTTAGGCCTTATTTTATATTTTCACCCCCACCCTTACCTCTTATGTTTTTTTCTATGTGATAACTTCACCCTTTCTCTAAGTGCCAATTCAAAGGTTTCCTCAATAAAATTTACTTGCAACAAACATATCTCATCCTAAATTGAGATGTGCACATTGTTCACATATCTGAAGATCTCATTATCATCTTCCATATTAACTACCCAAATGTTGAGTAAAAGAAAATCTTTTGTACTTCACAAATGTCTCTTTGCACAAATTCTAGAGTTTATTGCACAAGTATAGGGTGTAGTTTGATAACATGAAATTTCCTTTGAACTTAGCAACCATGTGTTCCCAAATTGAGATATTTTGTGTATCTCTTCTAACACAATCTCTTTGCATAAAATCCCACAAGGAACCCTTCCCGAGTATTTGATTAGGGGAAAAAAAGGTTTTGATGGGACCCGAAACCTAATACAAAATGGTTTTGAAGGGACCTACAACCCATTCAAAGGATAAAATACTGCATCAGAGATAAAACATATACCAACAGTAGTCAATCAACATCAACATTAAGAATATAGCAGGACAAACAAGCTACACAAGGAAAAGCAAGGGCCAAAATCCTTAACCGAATACAAACAGGTTTTACCTGGGACCTTAAACCCAAAGGTTTTGAAGGGACCGTAAACCCTCAACCAGGTTTTTATGGGACCTAAAACCCAATAGAAATCCATCATCAAGTTTATTCAGGGACCTTAAATCCACGAAATCCAAACTCCCCACCTCAATAGGGCATTTAGAAATCAGAACAGAGCACTGAAAAAAAACATTCTTCACCTAGAACTCGTCTGCCTGAGCCTCCAACCCAACCTCTACCTCCATAAGAGAAGGCTCCCCTCTATAGGAGAGGATGAAATGAAAACCTTTGCCACCAGATAAAGAACTTCCAACCAGGACCACAACACCTCGCTCCACCTCAATAGGAGAGGTCTCTGCCTCAGAAGGAGCAATCTTCACCTCAAAAGAAGACAACCATCGTGGAACCAAAAATAAAGCAACAACCCCCGAAGAAAGGAAAGACATGACATCCTTAAGAAGAGAAACAAAAAGGATCTAGGAAGAAGAAAGGGAGAGCATTTCATCCATAAACCAAGAGAAGAGAAATATCTGATCAAAGACCAGAAGCTCAGAAGTCAAGGCCAATAAACATGGAACAACAAGTCACCCAACCCGCATCACAACAATCTGCAGTTGGAACACCACCAAACCAAACTACACCAACTGAAGGAACTCCACCTCAAAAACTAGCAGAAAGTCCTCCAACAGAACTATAGCCCCCTTCCACAAATGTGACAATAAGGAACATAAAGGGCACCAAACCACCCACTCTCTTAAAGGAAAAATTCTACCCTCCAAGTTAACATTTCTAGCAACAAAATGGAGGGAAAAAGACCACTCCACCACAACCTCCATAATAGATAAAAATTTGAAGCCCAACCTCTTGAGACCCACCAACCCCATGACAGCCAAGAGCTGCCAGGGAAACTGAGGGAATAGAATGCTAGAGAGCAAACACCCAAACTCCAAAAGAAAGAGACACTCCCAACAACAAAAGAGCCATTCACAACACCACCGACTAGGAGTCTCCAAAAGAAAAAAAATCTTACCAGCATAAACTGGTTAGTACCAGAAGAGGATCAAAAGACCCCTGAGCTCCACAAGCCACCATGAGAGAACAAGCAACCAACAAACTGAACAAGTCGAAGAAAATAGAAAACACCTCCAAGAAACGCCAGAAGAAGCCCATCGAGAAAAATCTTCCAATTGTCAAAATCATGAGCAAGGAAAAATGAAATCCCTCTACAGCACCAAAGTACCAACAACGACCTCAACGACTCCCGCAATAGGGTCTCTAGCCACCACACCCACAACCAAAGTCGAAAGGTCCTTCCCACGCAACACACCAACATGATGAGCACATGAGGCAGGCCAACAAAGACTGACCGCTCCCCCAACAACATTTCCAACTTCATTCACTTCGTCCCCCTCGCCTTCATCACTCGCTTCCTCCTTAGATTTCAAAACAGGCCCTCCGCGCCCACTCCCGCTCAACATCGATCAAAATTGTAACCCTTCGTGAGTTGTTTGGAAGACCAAACCTCAATTTTTTTTCAACTTTCACTATGTCTCTTACAAACTATTCTATAGTGATTCCCTCATTAGTGCTTATGTCTCCTTATGTGGTAACATCTTCTCTTCATCCTCATCAATGCCCTTTATCTTGGTTGTCAATCCTCTTTGTGTAATATTTCTGGCATCGATCCTTTCTTAAATGGCTCTAATCTTATCCTAAAGCTCTACCAAGTGTAGTATCTAGCCACTTGTTTTTTTCCTACTCTTTTTTTGTAATCATAATTCCTTATGTTCACCTACAATATGATACACATACAAAATGCACTAATTTATGGAACTCACTCATGAGACTCAAGTCCTCAAATATAAAATATTTTGAATAGTAAGTAGGTCAAATGAACAACTGATTCATAATTTCCAAAAGTTACACAATGAAAGTGTAAGAATAAGGAAGAACGATGAATAATTCCAAAAAAAACTATTATATGTAAAATAATTACACTCTATGGGGCACTCCAAAATGTATGGAATCTATTAATCTATTTTACTGAACCGAAAAAAATTCAAATGAATAGTAGAGATTATAGGTGTTACAATCTACCCTTGTTTAAGCTCAACTAGCATATGACTACTCTACTTAACCTTATCTTTAGTTCCAACTCAGGTTCTTGACTTCAACTTGTTGAAGTCGTCAGCTAAGATTAACAAATCTGTAACACCAAATAACCTTCTACTCACAAGAGAAGCAACACAAATGATATTCTACCAAACACAGATGTAAAATCCAATATAAAAGCATGAATACAATATTCACAATATGCTCAAGATGCATAATGTACAAGAGAACCTTGGCTTATAAATGCAAGGAAAATCTTAGGAAAGAATTGGATTATGACATGTGTCATAATAATATGATATTAGACACAAAGAGATAAGTAGCCTATGTGTACCCTAAAAGTGACCTAAGTGAACTTAGGAACTAGGTATGAATATTTCCTAGAATAAAATCAATTAGGGAATACCATTTTCACACCAACACCCCCCCTTGAGTAAAACTTAGGAAAGAATAGATACATGCAAAGATGGATCTTGTTGCACCTCAAAAAAATTGATTTTTTTCATGTCTTAGCCAAATCTACTCAAGTTTATAATTGATTTCAGACATCTCATAAGATTAGTTTTTATTTGCACCATTAGATAGGGCTTGAAAAATAAGCTCAGGTTACCTTCTAAACTTTTGTGAAATTCACTAAGGGGCAAAAGTTATGCCCATGCAAGTTTTGGTCTTCCATTTGGATGGAGTCATCTTTCCCACAAAGGTGCAGTTCAGAAGAGTTCTTCCACACTTTTTCGTTTTAGTCTACTTTTTTTGTAGTGAATTTAAAACATTGAAAAAAATGTTGTGTCGGTTTGTAGGCTGATCAATGTAAACTTTCATTTTTATGATGCACTTGACCAGTTTGAGCAAATTTTTTTGCATGGTCGGGTGGATGGTTTTTTCTTGTAATGCACTTGAGCTTGGTTTTTTCACAAAAATCCTCTTACAAAATTTTGGCCAACAATCTATTTGCAGGTTTTGGCATATGAACCGAATGAGTGCTTTTGGTCGATGCAGATGGGTTTCTCTAATTTGGGTGGATGGAGGTGAAAAACTCACTTTGATTTTTTAAGCTTATTTTTTATGCCAACATCTTGATGTTTTGGTGGTTTGGCTTACTGTAGATGTTTCTTTCACATGAATCAAATCTTGAAGGCTTATTTTCACCTACCACATATCAACTTGAGAATTCCCTTGGAGGTACACCAAAAAATCAATTTTCAACTAGTTATGGAATTGAGAAACCTTGTGCATCTTAAAGAGTGCCTTAATGGGTACTTAAAAATATGACCAGATCCAAGTTTCAATGAAAAATGAGCAAGTTAAATATAGAATTAAAAAAATTGTCTACCAAAACATTTGTGGGTCGGATGGGCCCATCTACACTTGCAAGTTTTTTCTATTTCATCTAAATTGAACTTGTTTGGTGCACTTGCAAATGAATTTTCTGCAAGTGCACTTGGGGTTCATTTTGTCACACGATATTTCAAAATGAAAATTGGCTAGGTTAAGACTTTGCAAGTTGATGGAGCCCAAATTCCCACAACTATATAACTCATAATCTCATGATGACATCATCTCAACCAAATTTTCCCAAGTTCACTACTAATGTCATGATGATATCATGCTAACATCATATGCAAGCTTTTTCATCCAAATAGAATTTTGTCAAGTGGTGTCGATGTGCTTGGTTTTTCTAAGCAGATAGATGGAAGAAAAATTTCTACAAGAGGCGAATGGCATTAGTTTTTCTACATGGTTATTTTTGTGAGTGTTTGAGGCTCATTAGGATCAAGTCAACAAGCAGATGGAACTTATTTCTCCACAAGTGAATGGGGGTCAAATTTCTACAATGAGCAGAGGGCATTGAAGGCTAATTCTAACAATTTCTATCAATGTTCAACCACTTCAATGAATTCCCTAGCTTGAGCTAGACTCCTTTCTAAGGGCATTTATATTGATTTTGGTATGGATCTTGTTGGAGGACAAGGCACACATGCTCCATTTAATATTTGTAGAGACTTGTTATGCTTCATGACACCTTTAGACGTGATTTTGGGTAGATTTTCTAGGTAATTTTCTCCTACATATCGAACACACATACACGACTCGTCAATGTAGAGATATGATTTTGGTCAAGGAATTTTTTCTTATGCCCCTAGGAATCCAAGATCATATTTGTAGTGGGAAAGTGTCAGTTAGATGCTAAGTAAAGATTGTAGCTAGGGCTTTCAAGTGGGTCGACCCTCTAATAGTTCACTGATAATTTGGCCATGTGTTTTATTTTCCCCAGATTTCATTTCAAAAAGGAGATAATATTTTTTAATAGGAAGAGGAAGTTGTAGAGCCATCAACAAAGGATATAGTTGCAAGAAGTCATAGGTTTAAAACTCCATTTTTTCTAGGTATAGTTTTTGATGCATTGAAATGAGCTAGGTTCCTTCCCAAGCCTATGATAACATATGTAAGATTTGTAATTTGTCTAATCAATGGTAGAATCAACCTTAGTTGAGTGTCTCCTTGAATGTTCACTTGTATTTCTAATGTATGTTGTCTAGTTTCTCAACTAGATGTTTGTAAAATCCCTGCAATGCTATCATATGGTATATTTTCAACATAATAAGGAAGTTCAAATGTATGCTTAAGGATAATTAAGTAGACACACTTGATATTATACAATTATTTCTTTTAATGTGCATGCAGAGCACATCTTTCTTGTAGATTCAAAACAACATAGTCTATTTGTGATATCTTGATTAGATTACCGCCTAATCTTTATGTTATCAATTGTTTGATTGGATCTAGTGAATTTTTTTCCGAATTGATGAAGTCAAAAATCTATAACTGGTTTTCTTCCCACAATTATTAGCACACCCTAAAAAACATCATTTCAAAAACTTCAAATTTTATGTTTTAGTGTTTTGTTGCCTTATCTGAAAGTGTCTAAGATCTAAAAGGGGTTATTACACAACCCATTTTTAGACACTAGTATGACATAATTTATGTTAAATAGAATTCAACCTCATACCTTCAAACAAGCACACAAGGTATATAGTGACACCTATATAGGGATACATTTCAAGTAGAGGGTATTGTTTTTTGTGATGAATTCATTTATTTTTTCAATCAATTCATTCAAAATCTTAGGTAAAATCACTCCCTTGGTCTTCCAAAACCAAAAAATGAAGAAGGTATTACCCACATCAAAGCATTAGTCCTTAATTATCCAACCTGAAGATAGTTTGTGGTGATTTTCCTAGGTTTGACACCCCTAACACCTATAAAATTATCGAACCTTATGGATTTGGGGCTCATAGTTCAAATCGCCAACATGTTCCAACAACTAGGACTCATAAGGTATCCATGTAGAAACAATCTCTCAAAAATGGAGAAAAGAAAAAAAACCCTATGGGAAAAAATTCCTCTCCAAAAGAGAGAAAACATACAAAGAGAACATGAAAGAGTGAAGGATGGACTCAAGAAGGACCCCCAAGGACAACTTCCTTCACCTGCGCATCAATTGCAATTGAATATAATGAGGTAATGTCAAAGGCTTAGTGAATATGTATGTAACTTTCTCCTCAATAATTAAGTACTCCAAATTGTGAGAAGCGTCACAAATGAGCTATTTGATGAAGTGCATGTGGATCTTGATATGCTTATTACATTGATGCTCCACTAGGTTGTGTGAGATGTGAATGGAACTCAAAAATTATCAATGATATGAAATAGGTGTCTGCTTCTTGCATGACCATGCAATCAGACCAAAACAAAGGAACAAGACAACTAGAAGTAGACTTGTTATCATAAACATCACTAGCCCAATATGAATCAATGGAGCCCACAATCTAAAAATTTCTTGATATTTAATGAATAAAAAAGTGTGATGTGCTTTGAATATAGCTCGAGATATGTTTGGTTACCTTCTAATTATCAATTATGTCAAAATCTCTATGGAGAGTGTTGTAGTTTGGCTATTTGGTTACCAGAGTCTCTGAGAATTGCTTCACATTTCTTCGTTGATGTTGTTTTTCTCCTATAGTTTGGAGGATAGCTTTGTGTTTTGTCAAGGAATGTGTGATCCAAGTTACAAATCCTTTGAGTCATTGGAAATATGTTTTGAGAGTGGCAGGTGGAAGACTGTGTTGAGTCTATAAAGATGTTCTTAGAGGTGAACAATTTAGATTTATATATCTTCGTATTTTCAGATATGGTTGTATGGATCAAAAGATAATTTCATTGAGATTTGAAGGTGTTATATCTAAAGTTTCATGTTAATATTCCTTCTGCGAAGAAAAATAGAAGTGACAATATATTAGATGATATTGATTGAAGACTGGTTTCAATGTATGTTGGCTTGTGCCAACTTGTTGTTGCATGAAGTTGTGAAGGGGATGCATGAGTATGTTCCTGAGTATTGTGTGATGCTTGTTGATAATCTGCAATGTGGTTTATGACTTCTTTGGTACTGGCAGTGGTCCGAAATGATGTTTTGTTGGATTATGATTTTTTTGAGGCTAAGTACGGTATGTCGATAGTTTCTGCCATAAATTCAAGATTGGGCGGAGCTTGAGGAGTGTTTGAAGGTGTTGTATGGGTCATGCCAACTCATCTGGGAAAAGTGTAGATAATTTTTTATCTTTTTGTGTATTGCCAATGGATGTGAAGGTTGACATGCTACAAGTTTCATATTTTCCTTTTTATGATCAACTTAATTGTATTTGAAAAGCATGTAGATGTTGTTTATAGAAGATCAAAGGTGTGAAGATCATTTGGGACCAGGTTAAGCGTGTGTTGGAATTTGCAAGGCATATTCCTCTTCATGGTGTTGTGTGCAGTATTTTGGCTCTTACCCTCTACACATTTCATATTGATTATTTTATCCTTGGCCGACTTGGAGATGTAATATTTTTGTTGTTATAGGATGACATGTTATTTAATCAATGTAATATCACATGTATAAATTGTAAACCTAGTTTATCTAGGATGAAGGTGATTGTGATGAATATGTAAACGATTGAAGGAGAAAAAATAGTTGTGGCAAATCTTGTCTGGTTTCATATTTGATCATATCTCTGTAAATGAAGGAAAGTGAAGAAGTGTTCTTGATTGTTTGCTGAAGGCAGTGAGTTGAAGGAAAAAATTCTTAATTACTAAAATCAGTGAGCTAGTAAGCAATTGAAAAGACATTTGTAGAGGTTGCATAGAAAAATTGCAATCATCAAAAGGATTGAGCTTAATTATCAATTTCAGACAATGGAAAAACTGCCATTATGTAAGCATTCATAAGTGTGTGCTTAGATCAGGGAGTTGTAGCTTCCTTGGGTCATAGCCCTAAAACAAAGTTGTAAATCTTGTTCATCTTGTGAGGCTAGATTCAGATAGTAGCTCCTAACATCTTTTATGACCGTGGTTTTTCCTCTATGGGGTTTTCCACGTATATTTGGTGTTGTGTTGTGCATTATATTCTTCTTTCATATTATTGCTTATGTGGTAGAGTTTAAAGTATCTATTTGTTCTAGAGGGTTTGAGATTTAATGGAATACTGACTCACGCCCCCCCCCCCTTCTTCAGTATTCCAGTGTGTTTAAAAATTCATATCAGAGTTTGGTTCCTTAGAAGAAGTCTAACAGCTCGAGGAAGATCCAAGATGACACTAGAAGGGTCTCACAAGGGGCCTAGGTTTGATGGAACAAATTTTTCCTTCTAATGATTCAGGATGGAAACCTATCTAACCTCCTTATGGTTTGGTGTTTGGAAATCAATCAAGGATGGTTATGTTGTTCTTGCTACTCCTCCAACTAAAACAATATGAGTTGCAGATCTTCAAAGGCAATTTTGAGAACCTAAAAATGTTAGAGGATGAAGATATTACAAGATATTTGCTTCGGGTAGATGAAGTGGTCAATGCAATCAGAGGACTTGGTGAAGAACTGGAAGAACTGGTGGTGGTTAAAAAGGTACTAAGATCTCTTCCTAAAGCTTATAGCCCTAAAGTATCTTCTATTGAGGAAGCCAAAGAATTAGATAAGTTTTCAATGGATCAATTATATGGCGCCCTCACTAATTTTGAAATGAGAGAATTTGGAAAAGAATATTCAAAGAAGGAAGTAGATTTCAAAGCCAATAAGAAGGAGAAGTATGAAGCATCTAATCAAAGTAGTGAAATTGATGAGGAAGAAGCAAACTTTGTAAGGAACTTGAAGAGGGGTACCAAAAAGTATAAAGGTAAGCTACCCTTCAAATGTTTTAAGTGTGGAGAGGTTGGTCATTTTGCTTCTAAATGTCCCTTAAAATATTTTGAAAAGAGAAACAACAATTCTAGAAAGAATAAGTTTTAAAAGAGTCTCAATACAAAGGAAGATTCCCGATCTTCAAAGGGTGAGGAATATAGTGGTCTAGATAATGAGGATGAATTCCTATTCATGGCTGCTAAGAAGATTGAAGATGAAACCAAAGATTCAAGGCTTGTGTGTACTGATTTTCATGCAAAAGATAAGGCAAACTCTTGGGTGATTGACAATGGTTGTTCCAACCATATGACAGGGGATAGGATCAATTTTATCAAGCTTGTGAAGTGGAATGGAGGCATATTCAAGCTTGGAGATGATACTTCAATACAAATTTGTGGAAAAGGTACATAATTATTGATGGAAAGCATAGGATAGAAGATTTTATTTATGTTAAAGGTCTCAGGCACAATCTTCTTAGTGTGAGTCAGATGTGCAAAAATGGATACAATCTCATATTCAATGATGAAGGATGTGAAATCAAAAAAGGAAAGTCTAGAAAATTGGTTGCAGGAGGATCTAGGATAAATGGTGACATATACAATCTAAAGGATGCCAATGGGAGAGGTTGTATTTCGGGAAAAGTAAGTGAGTGTTGGATTTGGCATAGGAGAATGGGACACATCAATTTTGATAATCTTGTGAAAATCAACTCATCACATGCGGTAAGAGATATGTCTAAGATAATCAAGCTTGTAAGTACTTTGTGCAATGAATGTTAGTTTGGAAAATAGACAAGGATACGTGTCAAGTCTAAAGAGAACTATTCCTCTAGATCATTGGAGTTTATTCATACTGATTTGTGTGGACCTACCAAAATAAAGAGCCTTCTAGGAGAAAGGTATTTCATGCTCTTTACTGATGATTTCTCTAGGACGATATGGGTAACATTCTTAAAAGATAAATCTAAAGCTTTTATTAGATTCAAGATATTCAAATGAAAGGATGAGAATGAAATGAATGTTATAATCAAGTGTTTGAGGTATAATAGAGGAGGTGAGTTCACATCAAACAAGTTTAATGATTTTTGTGAAGAACATGGAATAAAGAGGCATCTATCTTCTGCTAGAACTCCTCAACGGAATGGGGTTGTGGAAAGAAAGAATATGACAGTTCAAGAGATGGAAAGGACTATGTTGAAGGAAGCAAATATGTTTGATGTTTATTCTCAAAAGAGGATTGTTAAGGATCAATAGAACTAAGACCCCTTATGTGTTATGACATGGAAGACCAACAAGTGTTAGATATTTTAGAGTCTTTGGAAGCAAATGTTACATTAGAAGAGATGAAGATGCTTTGGGGAAGTTTGATTCAAGAGTTGATGAAGACATTTTTCTTGGATATTCAACTCAAATCAAAGTATACACGTGCTACAACAAAAGACTAGGAAAGATAGTTGAAAGCACAAATATTAAGGTTGATGAAGATTTACATCAAAATATATACAAAATTGAGGACTACGAATTTGATGCACCTCCTTGCTTAGAAGAACAAGAAGAAGAGGGAGAAGAATTTGAAGAAAAAGAAGAAACAATAGAAAATCATAGTAAGACTCTTGTTGGCTAGGAGAAGGCTTGCAAAGAAAAATGGAGAAGTAAAAATTTTCTATTATCAAAGATAGAACCAAAAACCTTTGTTAATGCTAGCAAGGATGAAGGATGGATACAAGCAATGGAAGAAGAACTGAATCAAATTGAAAAGAATCAAACTTGGGAACTAGTTCTAAGGCTTGCAGACAAAAAAGTGATAGGAACAAAGTGGGTATTCAAGAATAAGTTGAATGAATATGGAGAAGTTGTAAGAAACAAAGCAAGACTGGTATGCAAAGGCTATTCACAAGTATAAGGAATTGATTTTGAGGAGATATTTTCTCTGGTAGCAAGAATAGAAGTAATCAAAATGTTTCTTGCCTTTTCATCCCACAAGGACTTCAAAGTATATCAGATGGATGTCAAATAATCCTTCTTGAATGGAGATTTGGAAGAATTCTACATAGAGTAGCCTGATGGATTTCAGTTATCAGAAGACCCAAACATGGTGTACAGACTCAAAAAGGCATTGTATGGTCTCAAACAAGCTCCTAGGGCTTGGTATGCAAAGTTGAACAAGTACTTGGTTCAACAAGATTTCAAGAAAGGTACCACATATAGTAATCTTTATTTAAAGATTGGGGATGAAAGAATTTTGATAGCTGGTGTATATGTTGATGATATAATCTTTGGTAGAAATGATGAAATGTACAAGAAGTTTGTTGAATAAATGTAGAAGGAATTTGAAATGTCTATGATAGGTAATCTATCCTTCTTTCTTGGTCTTCAAATTTCTCAACAAGATGATGGTATTTTTATTTCTCAAGCCAATTTGTCAAAGAGATGTTGAAGAATTTTGGTATGGAAGATTTCAAACCTATGAGTACTCCTATGGTAATTGTTTGTCATTTGAGAAAAGATGATGAGTCTCCCCTGGTTGATCAGATTCTATATAGATCTATGATTGGAAGCTTATTGTACTTAACAACTTCAAGACTTTATATTATGCATGTGGTATGCTTGGTTGCAAAATTCCAAGCTAATCTTAAAGAAACTCATGTGAAGGAAGTCAAGAGAACCTTTAGATATTTTAAGAGCGCTCGAGATTATGGATTATGATATCCAAAAGGTAATGAATTTGATTTGAGTGCATACACTTATTTTAATTGGGCTGGTTGTGTTGATGATAGAAGAAATACTAGTGGTGGTGCTTTCTTTTTAGGAAACATGTTGGTTTCTTGGCATAGTAAGAAGAAGATTCAATATATTTATTAACAACAAAAGCATAGCACAATGGTGCAACATCTTGTTGTACTCAAGTGTTGTGGATGAAGCAAATATTGAAGGATATCAAGATAAATTATGATGAGACCATTCCTATTCTATGTGATAATACAAGTGCTATCAATGTTTCCAAGAATCTAGTGATGCACTCTAGAACCAAGCACATATCAATCCGGTATCACTTTTTGAGAGAGAAGGTTGTAGATAAAGAAGTGAAGTTGGAGTATGTATCTACAAAGGATCAGGTTGAAAACATTTTCACAAAGGCACTTGCAAAGGATACATTTGAATATCTTTGACATAAGTTAGGGGTAATTGCCCCACCTTCTTCTTTCTAGATGTATAGTTGGTGCATCTATCTAGGGGGTCTAATTCAAGTCATATCTTTATTCCTGGATTGATGAAAGCCACCTCTCAAGAGGAAAAGGTAGTGGTTGTTGTTGACAGAAGGAGAGATTGTACACCAAAGGGGTAGAGAGAGTCCATTTTTCCCTTTGTCCTTGATGTCAAAGGGGGAGAGAATGTACACATCAGATTGGTTTTGCCATCAATGCTAAAGGGGGAGATTGTTGTATTTTGGTTGTCATTGATGTCAAAAGTTCTATGGAGAGTGTTGCAGTTTGGTTGTTTGGTTGCTAGAGTCTTTGAGAATCGCTCTATATTTCTCCATTGATGATGTTTTGCTCTTGTGGTTTGGAGGATAGCTTTATGTTTTGTCAAGGCATGTGTGATCCAAGTTACAATTCATTTGAGTCACTAGGAAGATATTTTGAGAGTGGCAAATTGAAGACTATGTTGAATCTATAAAGATGTTCTTAGAGATGAACAATTTGGCTCTACATATCTTTGTATTTGCAAATACTGTTGTGTGGATCAAAATTTAAGTTCATTGAGATGTGAAGGTTTTATATCCAAAGTTTCATGTCAATATTCCTTCTATAGAGAAAGTTGAAAGTGACAATATACCAGATTGTGTTGGCTGAAGACTGGTTTCAATGTGTATTGGCTTGCACTAGCTTGTTGTTGCATGAAGTTGTGAAAGGGATGCATGAGTATGTTCTTGAGTATCATGTGATTCTTGTTGATACTCCACAATGTGGTTTTTGAATTCTCTAGTATTGGCAATGGTTCAAAATGATGTTTTGTTGTCTTAAAATTTTGTCGAGGCCGACTAAGGTATGTTGATGGTGTGCACCACAAATTCAAGATTGGGTGGAGCTTGAGGAGTGTTTGAAGGTGTTGTATGGGTGATGCTTACTCATCCTTGGAAAAGTGCAGATAATGTTTTTGTGTATCGCCAATGGATGCGAAGGCTGAAATGCTACAACTTTCATATTTTCCTGTTTATGATCAACTTAATTGTATTTGCAAAGTGTGCAGACATTGTTTATATAAGATCAAAGGTGTGAAGACCGTTTGGGACTAGGTTAAGCATGTGTTGGAATTCGTAAGGCATGCCCTCTTCTTGGTGTTGCATGTAGTTTTTTGGGTCTTTCTATCTACATGTTTCATGCTGATTATTTTATCCTTGGATGACTTGGAGATGTAATATTTTTGTTGTTATAGGCCGACATGAGATGTAATCAATGTAATATCATGTATAAATTGTAATCCTAGTTTATCTAGGATGAGGGTGGTTGTGATGAATATGTAAGTGACTGAAGGAGAAAAAGTAGTTGTGGAAGATCCTGTCTGGTTTCATCTTGATCATATCTCTGTGACAAAAGGAAAGTGAAGAAGTGTGCTTCATTGTTTGTTCGAGGTAGTGAGCTGAAGGTAGAACTTCTTAGTTGTTGAAAACAGTGAGCTAGTAAGTAGCTGAGACGATATTTGTAGAGGTTGCAAAGGAGAATTACAATGATCAAAAGGATTGAGCTTAATTGTCAGTTTCAAATAGTGGAAGGACTATCATTCTATAATCATTCTTGAGTGTGGGATTAGATCAAGGAGTTGTAGCTTCCTTGGGTTCTATCCCAAAAAAAAGTTGTAAATGTTGTTCATCTTGTGAGGCTGGATTAGGACAGTAGCTCCTAGCAACTTTTTTCATCGTGGTTTTTCCCTTGTGGGGTTTTCTATGTATATCTAGTGTTGTGTTGTGTTGTACATTATCTTCTTCTTTCATGTTCTTGCTTTTGTGATAGATTTTAAAGTATTGTTTTGTTCCAGAGGATTTGAGAGTTGATAGAATATTGACTCACCCCATTCCCCCTCTTAGTATTCTAGTGGTATCAACACTAATGACTCATGAATCTCCTAAGAGAAAGGAGAGACAAATTCAACTACAAAGGGATTGTGTGTCAAGTGCAAAAGACTACCAACCAATTGTAAATATAAAGTAGCATCAACTATAGGAGTAGGGTGATTGGTAGATAGTACAACACTTGAGTGGAAAGGTGTGGGGGAAAGCTTACAATCAACCATGCCAAATATTTGAAGAAAATTTAGAGCATACTTTTTCTTAAAAATGAAGATCCCCTCAAAATCCTGGTGAACCTAAAGTCCAAGGAAGAAATGAAAAAGACCAAGATAAATCATATCAAAATGATCCATCAAGGCTTGTTGAATACTCAAGATCATCGAAGTAGAACTCCCTACAAGAATCAAATCATCCACATATAACACGAGAGTTAGAAGATCCTCCCCATGTATATGAGTGTAAACTACATGATCATAATGGCAACATGTGAAACAAAAAGCAAGAAAGAGGTTGTCCATATTCTCATACCAAGCCCAAGGGGCTTGTTTTAGACCATGCAATGATTGACAAGCCTACAAATAGGTGAAGTGTATTGCACAAAATCAAGAAACTTCATGTAAATTTTCTCATGAGATCACCATGCAAGAAATACCTCTTCATGTCCATCTAAAAAGTTGACCATCCTTAAGATACAACTAAAGAGAGTATAAGATGAATGGAATCCATCTTGGTAATAGGAGCAAAGCTCTTAGAATAGTCAATACCCTAAACTTGAGAAAACCCCTTATCAACAAGACGTGCCTTGAACTTGTTAATACAACCATCTACTACATATTTGATATGATACATCCACTTGAACTAAACCAAATTTCTTCCCTTAGGAAGAGTAACAAGATTATATATATGACTTCTCATCAAAGATGAATATTACTTAGTCATAACACTATACCACTCATTAATATTTGTTCAAAGTATCTATATTTTTTTGAGGATCAACTAAAAGTGCAACTCAAAAGGTTGATTCTTGAAATTTGTGAACGAGTGTGGCAAGTACTTATGGGATCACCAAAAAGAGGTCCAAACTCCTTGAGAGTGGTGTGAACCCAATGTGGAAAAGTTTGCAGTTGGAGGTGGATTAGGACCATCATCTATATCACCCTCACGAAGAAAAATACCCTCAAGTGATGAAGAAGGTTGAGTAGGTAGTGATGAAAAAGTAGAGGGTGGAGTATCCATTTGTGTGGACTCATTAAATTGAACATCTTATCGAAAGTAGACATCCCAAGCGATAGGATCAATAACCTACACACCTTCACATCCTCATAATAGCTAACAAACTCCCTATGTGCAAGAAATCCTAGGAAGACCAACCACCAAGTCGTTTGTGCTCAACTATTGAAGACATATGTAGTTCAACTGACCAAACCATTCATGCCAAATCTTGCTCAATGAGTTAGCATGAGAAATTATATATTAATCTAATTAAGACTCAAATCCGTTGAACTTATATGAATAGGCCTCATGATCAATTTTCCTTGAAGCAACAACTCTCTAAGTATCCTATAACTTTCAAATAATCACATCATGTGGAGTGAACTCAACCATCTTCCCATCCCCAATATGACAAATCTTACATATAAAAAGAAGGTTCACAAAAATATCAAAAACAAGAACATCCTCAATGTAACCATCTTGCGACTAAATAGAGCTATCTCCAAAAATAAAATCTATGAAGAGTTGCCCATTGCAAAATGAGTACTACTATCAAAAAGAGACTCAAGGAGATCATGCGAATTGGTCATTTGGTGTGAAGCACCTAAATCAAGTATCCAATTATTTGTAGATGAATACACACCTCATGCATAGATTTTTCTCTTTGCATGTTGAAGAAGACTTAGGAATTGAAATATTATGTCGCCTTACGACTTCTTTTGTTGCCTCGAAACTCTTAAAGTAGTAAGACTCACCATGACCAAGTTTGCCACAAAAGGAGCAAGTTTCTCCTTTCTTCTTCTTTGTCTTAGAGGAAGACTCACCGGAATTGGAAGAAGTAGGAGTGGACTTCTAATTTCTTTTTTTTCTTTGATTTGGAGGGTGAATCACTACCTCAAGGAGATTATGTCTTAGGCTTCTTATTATTTCCTCTACCCTTGAAAGATTGAGCCATCAAATCTTAGCTCTTAGAACTGGGAAGGGCATACATCTAAATTAATTCGGTCTACTCCCTAGTTAGATGCTCGAGAAAAACCTCAAAGCTAGGCATCTTAAAGTCTTTGCCCGAGGCATCCATAGTAGAATAGAAAGTAGATGAAAACACCTGAATTGGACTTCAATTTTGATAGAATCAAGAAGAGGCATTCCTTATCAAATTTCTCATGCCCACTTTTTTTAAATTATGACAAAAGTAATTTGAATTTAGCAAGGTAATCCTACATGGTAGGAAAATCATATGGAGAGGGTGATGTCAAGTCTACCTCTAGTTGCAAGATTCAAAACTCATTAATTGTACTATACAATCTATCAAGTTTGTCCAACGTACTTAGTTGTAGCGCACACCACAACATGAAACATCAAATTAGCGGATACATGCAATCCCATGAGCCCCATGGCTTCATCTAATTTGTTTCTATGAGAAAATTTTCAAACTCCTTAGTGATTTCAGGTTCTTTGTCATTTAACATTTTCTAGTCTTTCACATTGTAGTAGTTATTTTATTTTAATTTTCATGTGTGATAGTTGTGTGGAGTGAGAAGCTCATTAGTCCTTAGTTTTGCCATGAGTAGTAGAAAAACACCAAGAGAACAAAGATAAACAAGCACTTAAATCTTGCACCCCCTAGTATGTATTAACTATGTATTTGCAACTCCCTCAACAAATTATGAAGATCAATTTTTGAACTTTGTACAACTAACAAGAGTAAATCAATTGTTTATAACACATTGATTTTTGCAATTTTCAAGAAAAAATACTTGTCGAAAGGAAAAATTGAGGTTACAATCAAATTCCTTGTGATTTTTTGAACAATTTCAAAAAAATGTTTATTTGAATTTAGACTCTATATGCAAAAATTGTGCTAGTTGCAAGAAATAATACAAGTTGTACCTTCAAGTTGAAAATGGCAAAAAATAAAAGAATTTGGAAAAATCACCTACACCAAAGAAAAATACATAGAACCATCTTTCCAACGACTACTTGTTTGTAAAATTTTTCCACTTTGGCACAAACTTATGCTCCTATAAAAAAGCTACCCCTTACAAGTTGAAAGAAAAGGCTTAGGGCTTGTGTAGAGGTGCCTCATGGTCAATGCCACCGAGCTAAGCCACGTTGTTGATGGTTTGGAAAAAAAAAGCCACTACTAGTGGTGTGGGGGTGGAGGTGGTGTAGGCTAGAGGGGGAGTCACAAAGTGCTTTAAGCACTTAGGTTAGCGCTTAGCACTAAGTGCCAAAACTAGTGAATGCAATCACTATCAACAATACATCAAATCCACCATGTACAGGGGTCTTTAGACCCCTATACTTAATTAAAAAAAATCATTGTAAGTTTATAAAAAAAACAAAAAAAATGTTACTCGAATAATTTAAATCTGCAATTTTTTTAATGTCATTAGTGATAGTCATACAAGGACTACACATATTGTACAGACAATCATACAATAAGCAAATGAACTAAAAAATCTTCAAAAGTGACAATCACTAAAGTGTGTCGTGTTTGCTATAGATTCATACAAATTTGGCCCTTTTTAACTCAATTGTGAGGTCACTTTTTAACTCAATTGTGAGGTCAAATTTGGTCTAGGATCCATCCAACAAAAATTGGTGATAGAAACTCTCTAGATTGAGAAGGGACTTGGAAGAGTCAAAGCTCTGATACCATGTTGAAGTCACCAATCAATATCAACAAATTTGTAACACTAAAGAACCTTCTACACACAAGAGAGAAGCAACAAAGAATCTTATTCTACCAATCAATAATGTAAGATCCAATATACAAGCACAAATACAATATTCACAAGATTCTCAAGATGCATAAAATACAAGAGAAGTTTTTCTTATAAAAACAAGGTAAGACCTAGGAAAGCATAGGTGTCATAATCATATAATATAAGACACAAAGAGATAAGTGTCTTATGTGTACCTTAAAGATAACCTAAATAAACTTAAGAACTAAGTGTAAATAAGGAATAACCCTTTTCACACAACACACTTAGATTCCCATAGGTGTGGAAACTAAAATTCATTTGCACACCACTTGTCTATAACCAAAGCTCCAAGATTTGATGATGGTTCAACTTCAATCTAAGTGTCTATTGAGTCCCTCGTCAGTTTTGCAATGCCTCTAGAGCCAATCACAAATAACTACAATCTATGCAATTTGACATAATTAACAAGGTGTTTGCAATTTTCCACTTCTTGGTTTCTAGCTAGCTTCTTCACGTATCCACTTTCCAAGTTGTAGAATGGATCCTACATAGCTTCACTAAGCTTGCATAGCAACATGCAACACTCAAATGGCATGCCTTACTTTGCACAATTCTATGAGGATTCACACTCTTTTTAATACTCTACTTCAACCTATGCGTCCATGCAACCTCAACCACTAGTCTTTCCATTATCCCAAGCAATTCCTCCAAATCCAAACATATATACACAAAACCACGAACCAAAATAATCCATGCACACTTAACAAACACAATAGTTGATCTTGTGCATACAACTAAATTAAACAAAAGAAAGGCAACAACTTTAGTGACGCAAGATTATTTAACACCTGCGATGCTCTTGCGTCAGTTGTACTCAAGATCCACTCCTAGTTTCAACTAAGTGTAGCGTAGGCTAACATCTACAAACTTGGTGGTCATGATACTTTGGGATCACAAGGGAAAGTAGTAATTATTGCCTCTTAAGGATGTATCAAAATTTATTAACACTTTTGCATCTTTACAAAGCTCTCCAAATTTTCGAAGGTAAATAAAATGTTCTATCTCAAGGGGCAGCTAGCCTAGAAGACAGCTCCTATCAATATAATCCCCATCCCTTATCCATGAACAATAAAAGGAACACAAATATGTTTATCTGGTTGATGAGAAGGAAGGACATAAAGATCAACCAGAGTCAGAGTCAACCATGATTACCCTCAACGATAACAATGGCCAAGTCTTCCACTAGTATGAATGATTCAATGATCAACTTATCTCAATTGTGGGCAGTTTAACATAGGTACCCTTTGTGTGTGTTCTTGTCATTGTCTCCCCTTTCATCTCATTTTATATTATAACATGGTGCAAACTGCCCAAACATAGCTTAAGCGTTGGAGTTGAGTACACTAGATTAGTAACATGGTCCACAACAAATCTTCGTGCAAATGACGAACTCTTTTTTATCGCCATTGTATTAAGAGCCCTTGAAAGATCGTTTTAATATTCAAGAACTTATGTAAACTGTCACAATGTGTGATGCATTTGCTTGGATTCTGGTAGTGTGAAATGCTCTCTCCTAGCAATTATAACATGACGTACCGATACTTCTACTATGGCTTAAACATAAAGTATGATGTTCTTGCTATCAATAATAACACTGCTGCCTTATAAAGATTCATCTAAATTTGTCATTCCATCACATCTCTGATTTGTCTATGAATTGGCTTGAGGATTAGTCCTAGCTCTCAGTTCACTCAAATTTGATGTAACATTGAATTTTATCTTCTTTTCATTCAAGTGAAACAAATGCATCTCCTCCAAGCATTCAGAATTATAGGACATTCATTGGGGCATGGGTTTCAAAGTTTGTCATCATTAATATGTGAAAAGATAATGAAATAATTCTCTTGAAATATTAAATATATATGTAAGAGGTTCCATTTTACTAGTTAAATTTACATACATAGATGTGAGGCTATATGTTTGCCTTCAAAAATCAAGAATTGTCCTGAAATCCTATTTGGAAAGGTTAGTCTTCACAGATACAAAGCTACCTAGCTTCTGACAACAGCATGAGGTGTCATTTTATAAAACCCAACACTTGAAAGAAATCTGCACAAGACAAGAAACCATGAAATGGGCGCCAGCGGAAGGCTAATTCTTTCAATTGTCAAACTATTTTTTAATTTTCCTCACTAGTATAATAATGTATTGTAGCTATTCTCTGAGACATGGTAAGAATAAATAGCTTAGCAGAGTTTTGATTGATACACCACAATCTCTCGGATCATTGTATAGAACTAGCATAAAATAATAGTGTCACAGCTTTAGCATGGTGCCCCATTTTCTAATTATGTCACTTATATTGTTGTTATTGTTGCACTCTTTATCATTCATAAAGCATTTCCACACCACACATTGTCCATTTAGTCGGTTGTCCCTGAATTACATCAACACAATTAAGATTTCAGATGCTCACTCAATCATACCTTATGAACACATGATTAGACACATTGTGTTCCTTAACATCGTTTGACATTTCAGATACTCACAAACACTGGTGAATACATGCACTGTATTAAGTCCTTAACCTCATTGATATTTCAGGTACACACACACACTTGATCGAGGACTCAAATCTCATGGTTGTTAGCCATCTCGCTTTCTTTTAGAATATTTGAAGAGTTCATCTTTGGATAAAAATCTGATATTAGATCACATCCCCTACCTTACAATGCAAAATGCCAAACACAACCTATCGAGGCCAAGAAAAGGACGAGCATCTGTGATCATTTCTGGTGCCTCGAATAGTTCCAACTGCAACATTGTTAAGCTGTATTGCTTGTGAAGGAATTATGATCTGTGTGGTCTCTTTAAAAAAAGAAATAAATATAACATTCTGCACCAACATATTCAGTGTAATTTAAAAAAAAAATCTACTAAGTTACTCTATCTATTCTTTTCACTCTAAGTAGCCGGTTCGGGTTCAGGTTTGGGTTCGGGTTCGGGGGTTCGGTTTGCCGGTTCAGCTAAATTTTTTGGGGGGTGGGTTCGGTTCGTTTTGGGTTCGTTAGTACAAAAACTGAAAAACATGTAAAAATATATATATATATGCAGCCTAGAAGCATGAATTAGGATTAGAACATCACATTACATCATATAAACAACAAAACCACCATAAACTTGAATATCATTTAAAAGTTAAAAACATTTAATTTTTTAAACATGCAATGATAAATATAAAATTCATCGTTCAAACTTCAAACTTCAAGTTCAATATTACAACACTATTAAAGTTTTAATCATCAAATGAATAAAAATGATGTAGTTTAGGTGTTTAAAGTGTTTTAGAGGTCACTTTTAGGGTTCCCTTGGGCGTGGGTCAAAGTCAAACTGCAGAAATAAATTAAAAAATGCAAAAAAAAATGCTTTTAGGTGTCCAAACGCATGGGTTCGCCTGGGTTCGACTTGGGTTCTTCTCGAGTTCGCCCGGGTTCTTCACCGGCGAACTAGGACTCCAAATACCGAACCTTGGTCGAACCCACAGAGGGACCGGACCAGGACCCTGAGCTAGGGAGCCGAACCCGGTAACTTAGTTTTCACTACTACAATATCATTTTGCTATTTCTTGAGTCTACAAGAACATATTTTAATTTGTACCAAATGCCTGTGATGAGAAAATCAATACAAAATATAAATGAAAACTTAGTTGAAATGTTCAATATACAAGTTACTTGACATATTTCAAAGTATGCTGGACTAAATTTTTGCATGTCTCAACACCTATACAATACTTGATGATTAGTAAATAATTCATCTAAAAGACCCGTTAAAAACTGCCGACAAGCTCAGATTATTTCTGCTGTAGATCCTTTAAAGGAGAAATGAAGGAAGACAGCAATTTTGTCGCTTGAAGGTATAGCCTCTGTTACAAATTTATCATTATGAAAGCAAAAGAAAGGAGTACTCAAACACATAAAGAAGAATATAAGAGGACATGACAGTTCTAATGATCTTTGAACATGCTCCAGGATTCATCTTCTGCTGCATCCAAATAATATCTAGTTAGATCATTCATGGATTATGTAAATCAGACATGAACGCCAAAAATTAAAGAAACCACTGAAGAATCTATAAGTTACTCTACTTATTCGTTTCACTGCTATAATATCATTTTGCTATTCTCGAGGCTACAAGAACATATTTTATTTTGTACCAAACAACCGTGTGATGAGACAAGCAATATAATATAAAATTATAAATGAAGACTTAGTTGAAATATTCAATATACAAGCTACCTGAATCTATTTCAAAGTATGCTGGACTACATTTGTGCATGTCTCAACACCCATACAGTACTTGATGATTAGTAAATAATTCTTCTAAAAGACCCGTTAAAAACTGCTGACAAGCTCAGACTACTTATACTGTAGACCCTTCAAAGGAGAAGTGGAGGAAGACAGCAACTTTGTCACTTGAAGGTGTAGGCTCCATTACAAATTTATCATCATAAAGCAAAACAAAGGAGTACTCAAACACAAAGAAGAATATAAGGGGAGGACATGACAGTTCAAAATGATCCTTGAACATGCTCCAGGATTCATCTTCTGTTGCATCCAAAAAATATTTACTTAGATCATTCATGGATTCTGTAAATCAGATAAGGAATCATTAAGGAGGCTTTGTTGTGATGTCATGACTACACATCGGAAAAATGTAATTACCGGACTCATGGAAAGGATTGTATCAGTACTTGGAGAGATTTATTATGATGAATTACCATGTTTTAATTGTTGGGCACTTGGCTTGTCTTTTCTCCCATGGCTGGGCATTCGCCTTAAACCTTTCCATTCTCCCCTTCATAATTAAAGAGAGTTCACATCTTTTCAACAGACTTCTGGAGTATTTAGTACTTGCTGGAATCAGCAATTAGGTTTACCTTCCGCATTCGGCAAGGAATGGGCAGTATCAGCAGGATAAACACAATGGAAGGAGCACGACTTCATATTTTACCTTCTTCATGCGAGGAAGCTAAGAAGAAAACCATCATTTAGAATATTCTAGAATCTACGGAGAGGAGTGTTAACTTCTTTTCTTGAGCATATCAATGACTATGACCAAGTTATATGAGATGAAATTGCCAGGTCTTGGAAAGCTAAGTTTGTCTCTATGAAAAGGTTCAGCTTCAAAGTGTCCAAAGAAGGTATTGTAGTGGCCACCAGTCTCTCTGTGTAGAGTTTGAAAATCCGTAAAGCAAGTAAAGCCCAAAACAGAGAACAGATTGATGCCTTTCTCAAAGGCAGTGAGAAACTCGAGAGGTACCAGTCTGGTTATCTTCAGGGGGCTCTCCCTGTACCACAGGATGAGGTGTATTTTCCTGATTAAATATTTCACTCTTGAAGGCCATAATAAATGTGTTTTCTCATATCATTTTCCACTGCTAAAACATCTAAGGCATGAGCATCTTGTTAGTTTTCCTTTTTACCTTCTAATATCCATCGAACATTTTATTTTTGATGTCTTGCTAAGCAAAGCCAATCTCCCCCTTCATCGAGGCCTCATTTTCCAGCTATCAGTTTGAGAAAGCAAAATTTGTCTTACCTAGACCCATGAATAGGGTTGAAGTCTTTGAGAATGTCAATACCAATTTGGGTCAGTTGAGCCATACTCCTGCTAAAGCTAATCCTTCACCCAAAGTGATTAGATCAAGAATTCTAAACCTGGAATAATCAGTGTTACCCCAAGTTTCCGGGACAGGGACGGCAGAGGATGGCGGGACGAGTCCCCAAGTTTCTGATTTTTTAGGCCAAATTTGGGGACGGCAGGGGACGGCTATATAAAATATAGGGAAAATTTAAAATATATAGGGAAATTTTAAATGTTCATATGGAAACATGGATAAAGCATACATAATATACATTATAGAACTTTAACATATAACATTTGTGTTCAACATTCTTTGTCAATACTCAATACACATTGAAAATTCAGAATTAACATACATGAATCATAATACAACCTCCAAGTTATAATTTATAAACTTATATCAAATTACATAAGGTTATTTCCAGCTCACAAATTGGGCAAACATTTGTGATTACAGTGAAGATTGTTTCACCTATGTTATTGATTACTTGGTACAGAACAATAATGAATAGCTGAGACGTCTGAAGGCAAAATTATTGTAGTTTGGTGGGAGTGTGGACTACTGGAAGTAAATTCACTGCTGGTGTATTGTCTGATATGGATTTGAGCAGTTAAATGTGGGGACAATTGCTGCACTCAAGGAGTTTTGGGCATCAAATTGCCTTAATATTAGCCTATTTCCAATTGTAAAGAACTGTTTAAAAAGGTCAAAATCCTAAGTCTTTGTCTCTAAAACCTGTTAGTGAACAACAAGCAAATAAATTCAAGTTTACACACTTTTAGAATAATAATTTGTTATTTTTATATATCTCTAATAGAGCATCAAATATTTATCTTGTGAGTGTTCCAAATATTGTGAAAGATATATGAAAACAATTTAAACGAACAACTCATAAACCAGAAAATTGAAAACTATTATATATATATTTTTTATTTGTAAAAACATGCTTTGACATGGGGGACTGCTGGGGGACAGTTGGGGGATGGCTCAGGCGTCCCCTGGCCATCCCCATTTGGTCAGTGCCGTCCCCCCATTTCAGGGACGTTTCCTATTTTTTTGCCAAAAAAGGGGACGGTCCCCTGCCGCCCCCTAGCCGTCCCCCTGTACCCGGGACGTCTTGGGGACAGGGACAGGGCATTTTCGGGGGAGGCGCGTCCCTGAGTTTCCCTGGGAATAATTGTAAATTCTAGTGGAAACCTTACCTCCAGCTCTGGCCCTATGAATACTAAATTTGTTGATGACCCCAGCTCTAAGAACAAAGGTAAAACATCATTGGTGGAAGAACACCCTAGGGTTTGCTATGGTTTCCCCTATATTGTGACCAAGGGCATAGCAAAGGAGGAAACTAATCAGGGGAATAGAGAACATAACAGAAATGACAAGAAAACTTGTACTAATTATGAAGGTATCGAGTCCAAAATTAGGACCTTAGAAGACAACTTTGATCTATACCACAGCATTTTAAAATGGATTAACAATGAAAATGAAATTAAAGGAGAGAATTCCCATACTCCACAAACAAATCAAAAATGAGGAGCACGAAGACATAAAGGACTCTAGCCTGATGTTTGGTGATATCACTGACCTCAAAGAGAGAATGAAGCATGCGGACAAGAAGGATGAGCTGTTGTCATAACAAGGTCATTAAGTTTGGAAACAATCTTAGAGTTGAGACAATTATCACAAGCATTCAAGGACCTATTTCGCTTCACATGATCTCCACCATGTATCTATGGTTAGCTTGCAAAAGAGATGACAATATTCTAGTTTATTGTCAGTGAAAAATGGATGATGAAACAAGAACCTCACTGGACAATGATCATCTGATCATCTATGAAGTTGCAGATGTGTTCCCAAGCGAGTTGCCAATGAGTTCCGCTTAAAGAAATTGATTTTCAGATTGACCCTGAACCAACAGCATAACTGATTTCAAGCACACCTTATAGGATGCTACTCACAAGCTCAGCAAATTCAAGCTCCAGTTGGAGAAACTTCTTGAAAAAGACCTCATCCATCCTAATTCTTTTCCGTGGGAGCACCTATTGTCATAGCCCAAATCTCTTCACTTTGCCCTAAAGCAGTTTAGTTAGGAATTAGCATAGAAGCCATCTTTTGATTTTAGAGACTTTGATTGATAAACAATATTTATGAGTTAAACATTTGACTGACTAAAATATTAATATTTGGATTATTGACTGCATGATTGATTGTGTATTCAATGTGTTTCAGTTTATCTGATAAAGCAAAGATACTTGTATAATTATGGAATCTTGAATTAAAACATTAGAGGTATTTTGAATATCTTAACAAGTGAAATGATGAATAAATTAGCATGACATTTATTAATATTGAAAAGGTTTATCATAATAAATTCGATCTAGTGATGAGTCAGACTGAGAGTGTGTAGGATGCAAGTGACAAGGAAAGCCAAATAAAGTAGAAGGGGGGATATCTCATTATGTGGGGTTACATCATTGGTATATGAGGTGATCATGCAATGACAAAGCAGCAGAATGATCCATCAAGAAGTTGACATGACAAGGAGGCAGCAAGGATGTCAAGGTTAAACAATTAAGAATCCACCCAAAGATCGGCAATTGGTCATCACAACCAGCAAGGCAGAATATTGAATATAATAAACTAGGAGAAGAAACAGGATCCAAAATATCCTTTTGAACAAAAAGAACCAATAGGAGAGGAAACATCATGAATGACAAGAAAATTTAGAGGTCGATGAAGGTCAGCAAGATGGGTTGAAGCATGACAATTGGTAAAAAAGAAGGCAAGATGCCGACAAGGAGAAATAACCAAAGAAGTCACCACACGGAAGGAAGCCAACTTTGACAAGTTTTTAAATGAGTACTGCATACAAGAATATCCCAAGGATGTTGCAATATCCCAAGGAAGGAAGGAAGCCAACTTTGACAAGAAGAAGTCACCACACGGAAGGAAGCCAACTTTGACAAGTTTTTAAATGAGTACTGCATACAAGAATATCCCAAGGATGTTGCATAAAATAAGTATGCTACCAAGGTCAACCAAGAGGGTGTGAAGTGAAAAACCATTAGGAACAATAAAAATAGAATAAGAGCTAGAAAAGATAAAAATAATGGATTGTTGCTACTACTGATATTGTTAAGATTGTTGACATTGTTACCATATTGATTATCTTATTGGTTGTAAGTTTTAACTAGTTCACAATCCGAAGTATTGTAAATAAGGAAATTGAAAAGAGGATTAGAAGGAACTAGGAGGTGGTAGGTGTGAAGGCATAAGGAAGGGAAGAAAGCATAGAGAAATCACAAAGAGGAGATCCTAGAGGAAGGTATAATTGTTAATCCTACTATGTGTTTGTGTTTTGCCAAGTTAAGAGGTTCTAAGGTTAGGAAACTAGGATGAAACCAACCATGAATTTTACCAATGATCTTGAAACCCTAGTAGGTTTTCTTATTTTGGTATCTTGATGATTAATGATATTTTGTTATAATCATAACCAATACCCTTAGGCACTTTGTGGCATAGGGAAACCCCTCAATCAATTCTTTGTCTAGAATTAGTGTAAGCCATGGCAAGGACACTCTAAAAATGAGTACCTTGAGGTCCTATGTCATGCAGGGAAGAATATAAAATGATGTATTACTAGAAGGCCCTACTTGGGTCTGGTTTGTTGCCACCAACCATCTAGAGATTGAAGCTCTAGCACAGGGTTTGTAGCCAAGCACCCATTTTAGTTTGTCGCTGGGTGGCAATTTGAGTTTGTCATTTGGTGGCACAACCTAAGTTGCCATTGAGGGGAAGGATTTGAAACTCATTATCCTTGATTCATATGAGCTTAGGCTCTATTAGAGAGGTTTGTAGCCCTTGAGTCATTTGTAATTTTGTTATATTTTTGTCTTATTTTGTGTTAGGTCTTAGTGAGACTAGTTTGTGTTGCAGTGTGGCATCCAAGTATGATCAAAGTGTAGAAGGAAAACAATTGTGGTGTAGTGAGACAATTGGGAGTTATAGTGTTGCATTAGCATCATACAAATCACCGAGGACAGAAGTTGTGCACGCGCATCGCCCCAATATACCCCTATGGAACTAGATACCTGTTGTCAAGGTTGTCGGGTGGAACAATAGTCTTGCATGCTTTATTTGGCCCAGCAATATTAGGCATACAAGCACACAACATAGTTATTTCTTGGTGACATCTCAACCTTATGTGACTTATTTAAAAGTTGTGTATGTGTGTCAATTTTGTGTTGTGTGTGATAATTTGATTGTATCATAATTATGCCTGGTTTATGAGACATCAACATGCAGATCATGCAAAGGATAATAAGATCAATGCACAGGAGAAGGCTGCAGACAAGCACAGAGACCACAAGAGATGTGGAAGATAATCGGAGTAGCACAGAAAAAGGTAGTGAAACATGCCAGCTTGGATGGAGAATCTTCAAATTTTTGTAAAAGATACTTTTTGTTTGGATTTTTGGTCCAATGCTAAGTAGAACGTAGTGGGTCCTATAATGGTATTAGAGCATGGTTTAAATTTTGAAGGCCAAATGGCTCACCATGAGAGCACACATAAGCAATGTAGAAAATTGTGTGTGATTTTCTTTGTGAATTACAAGAACAAAATGGAAAGGGGAAGAACAAGAAATCACTCAATCCAACAAGCTCCTAATCTAGAAGAATAGAATGAGACACCAATACAAACAGATAGGGTAAAGCAAGGAGCAGAGGTAAAGATACAAATACCTGTTGAGGTGGAGATTCTTTCAGTGCTAAGAGAACTTAGAGAGAAGATGCCAGCAAGACAGGACTACAGAGAAGAGGCTATAGAACAATCACACACAGCAGAGAATGGCATCCTGGGATCCACCGAGAAAGGAGACCTAGTCCACAGAGGAATAGAGGTAGAGAAGAAGGTTAAAAAGAAAGCCATAGAAATGAGGACGGACTAACCATGGAATTGAGGGAGTTTGCACTGCCTAATTTCAACGAAAAAGGTTTAGGAATGGAGGCAAAAACCTAGTTGATAGGTATGTGTAGGTGTTTGATTTAAAGGAAAGAACTAGCAATGAGAAAGGATGGTTGACTGTTTTCCAACTCACAAAGACCATTTTTCTACCTTCTTAGTTGACTCCTAGTTGTCACTGATTCACCTATATTATTCTTAATGATATATAGCACTGTGTAGTTTTATAGGAAGGAGATCAAATTTATCATCAAGAGAGCATGTTGGGAATTAACAGTAGCACAATAACCTGGGAGTTGTTTGAAGAGAAGTTTCATCAATACTACTTGTTTGATGCTTATTTTACTAGCCAGATGAATGAGTTTCATGTCTATGGTGGAACACAATTCCAAATTCTTGAGTCTACTAAAATACGTTTATTGAAATACATGGGACATATCAATGATGAAAAGACTAAGGTATATTTATGTAATGAATTATCACAGGAAATAAAGGGCAAGGTGCAAACTGTAGAACCCAAAGTTGTTTGCAGCCAACTCACAAGACTCTACTAGCAAGAGAGGAAATCACTAGAAGATCCCAGTATGATAGTAAAAATTCCAATCCAGTTGAATCCCCACAAGAGCAACAGAGAAAGGCGGATGGCACCAAGACTGTAGCAAAGTTTCAAATTCATATTCAATCAGATCAATTTAGTAGACCTAGCAAGAGTTTAATAGCTCGGGAGGATATCAAGGAAAGAGTAAGCGAAGTTCCCTATTGCTGGGAACTAGCAGTCTAGTAATTTAGAGGCAAATTCCACAGAGCAAAAACAAAGGAAAAGCTAGTCTATGTTGACACACAAGGGATGCAACATTGGCATGCTATGAGTGTGACAGACCACACAACACTCAACTCCTTTCCCCTCTCATCTATTTAAAGACATCGTAACAGCCTTGACTACTAGAGAAGTGGTTCATCCTGTTGTATAGGAGCGAATTTGCACCCCTTGCGCAAATTCCCCTTTTACACATCCTCACCTTAGAAAACCAAATCCGAAGACGAAATTCCACATAAGCCTACTGCTTTCGTTCCACTTGGCATCCGTTTTGTGTGTCGGCAGAGGAATAACTATCGGGGACACCCGCGCGGCGTGCAGACGTCCGCGCGGCGTGCTTACATCCCTGGCAGATTCCCACATCTCTGGCAGATTCCCACATCTGGTGCCTGCAGAGATGTTACACTTCCCATTGGAAGTTGAATTGTAACACCCCCTTCAACCAACCGACCCGAATATGGCCGTTTTCCTTCATCTCTACTTCAAATTCACTCTTCCCTCATTCATTCAAGATCTTCCAAGCACTGAGCATTCAGTTCAAGCTCTAAGTCTTCAATCCATCACTCTCAAGCAACATTCTTGTACTACTTCATAGCAGCAATATCAACACTCCATCAACTTCGTAGAGCAAGTGTGGAACCAACACCATTGCAGCAGAGGTTTGATTCCTCTCATTTTCTCCCCCATTAGCTAGTGAGCTCTTGGTGGAGGTGGTAAGCTTTCTACTCCTCTCCTTTATGATTTGGTTGAGTAGCATAACACTGTTTTGTAGTGCTTTAGTGCTCTTTACTCCATTTCTTGCTTTAGCATACTTTTCTCCATTATCATCATCTTGGCTGTCCGTGGAGGTGGGAACACCAAAATGGGGGTCTGATTGAGGCAGACCCCTATACAGCCCCCCAACAATTTTTCTCTCTTTTGTGTGTAGGTGGAAGTATTCTTGGAGCTAGCTGGCGAATGAGCACTTTGGTGAGATCGTTCTTATCTTCCTCACTCTTGTTTATTTGCTTTATCATATTCGTGCATACTTTATCTATGTTCTAGCATCATTTTGGCCCTTCAAAAGTAGTTAGTTAGGCTATTAGTCCGTTTTCCTATGTTCAAACTTGTCTCTTTAGTCCTCTGGTCGTACAAACACCATTGCACCTAAGAGACGCCAACACGCCGCACTATTGTCCCAAAGCCATGCTTTCATCCTCGGGCAGAGAGCCTCCTGAGAAACAATGTTGAACCTGAAAACCAACTTGCCTAGCCCCATTTCAAATCTCGGGTCTACAGAGTGATCGAAGGACCTTATAGTCCTCATCATTCTCGTCCCTCATTTCCTAACACTCCCTTAAGCTGAGTTAAGTTAGGGCAACCTTCTGCTCTCGGCCCTCTCTGACCTGGGGCCTTGACGTGTTTGGTCCCCCTCTCTTACACCTGCATAATTGGTATTTTTGAAAGGTATCCTCCAAATTGGAAGAGAATGAAGAGATAAAGACTAGGACAAATATTATTAGATAGAGCAGAGTTTCTTATGAAGAACGATTCATCTTTGATCGTGATAAGATCCATAAATGAATGGACCTCTTGCCACTCCATGGGGAGGGAAACATGAATGCTGGAAACGATCCATCCCTGAGTATGGCTCTCCTTCTCTCTATAGCGACCCCCTCCCCCCCCCATCTATTGGGGTGATCCACACAAATTTGGATTTTGATTGATCCTCCCGTGCAAACATAAAATATTAGGAAACAATGGATACCAACCATTCCGCATATTGCACTCAACAGAATAGATGAAATTCGCCTGTACCATAACACCCCGCCATTGTAGAGTGGGGAGGATAGGCACCTCAACCCCCACCCCTCTATAATAGCTGTAGTGTCAATCCCTATAGATAGTAGGGGCTAAATTATATGCATAACATGCGCACTATAGAAAATAGCCGTCCCCCACCCCACCTCTCTATAATAGCTGGTAGGGCACAACAATGGAAGATAGCATGGTGGACGAATTTAAAAATAGCGACTGCTAGGACTTTAAAAATACATTGCGCTGCTTGTGGACATGGCATTCATAAGAAACATTGGTTTAATAGCTTCCCTTTTCTGTTTATCTCTTGCTTGCCCTCTGATTTTCTTTAGGACAAAAAGCTGGTGACTGTTGCTGGTATGTTATCTTTCGTGCTCAATGAAATTATACTAATATTTGCTTTGTTTTCGTTAGGCTTTTCTGGTGACGGTCAGATTGTCCACTTGTACAATGTATGTAATATGAGGTTCGGTTTTTCTTTCGAATTTCAATTGCCTACCCAACCTGGTTGTATGCTTGTTATGGCAAGGTCTTTAAGTTCATTTTCCATGCTCATCACAAACGCCTGAACCATCTTTGCACTCTCAATAGCTATGCGGTATCATGTTTTAGTTTCGCTGCATTAAAACCAACAAGGATGAATCTCGGCATGCATTCCTTGGCAATTGTTTCTTATCTAATCTTTGATCACAGAAAAAATGACTCGCGTGATCAATACAAGGGAAAGAAAAAACAATCTGAGAAACCCCAACTTTCAAGATTGTAAAAGGTGGATCATAATTGAAAGCGCCCACAAAGTGTTTAAAACGAAAATTAGTTGGATGAAATACAACCGACCGTGTAGTGAGAAGAGATCAGGAGGTGGAAGAGCGGGGTTGTTTGTCCGGAGGGTTGCCGTCAGTGGAGGGCTTATCAAGGGGATTGCCGCCCTTGATATACCAGCCGAGGGCAAACAAGGTAAAGCCAGCGAAAATGGCAGTGCCCCACGCATGAGAATACCACTTGCTGTACTGCCTCACTGCAAACTTCCACTGCTCTCTCAGGGCCGCAGCATCCGGAATATGTGGATCGGGTGGATTTGGGTATTCTACTTTCTTTGGAATTGAATTGCCTAATTTCCCCTGCTCTCCCTCCATTCTATAGACTGTAAAATGTGTGTTGAAGCATTCCCACACCTCCTTGCAGTGTTATTAATGAGGATGACAGTTACACCGACAATCTCATACTAAACCCAACCGTCACTTCTTTGGACAGGATTTCTTCTAAAACCAGATTGCAGACTACCTTAACGACATTTGTACCCTACGTGCTTTTGCAAAACCCAATAAAACGGTTGTGGATTTCTTGTTTTAATACATAAAAATCTTACTAACATAAAAACCCGGGGTTAAGTGATGAATATTTTAAATAAATATCTTAATTGAGCAGTGTAGATATTTTAAATACTATATGTATTTATCTTGAGATATATTAAGATGATATATAATCTTGAATTAATTATTAATTAATATATTTTTAATGGTGGTTTTTTTTTTTTTAGTTTTGTATTTATTTTGAGATAATATTTTAATATATAATAATAAAAATGGAATAATATTGTGCGACTTTTGACTTATTTTTCTAGTCTTTTATTCACTTATATTCATTTTGTTCTATCTATTTACACATACGCATATCCTTATATATTTTCCTTATTCAATTGTTAAAACATCTAATTATGCACTACCTCCATTTAGTCATTTGTCAACTAGATCTTACTTTTATTTTATTTTAGAATAAGTTTAGGGGTGACCTCATAATTGTAAACTTTTTTATCTCTTTACAATTTCAATTTCAATTTTGTTAATTGGCTCTACTTTACCCTTCTACATTGAGTCAACTAAACACATTTTTGACACAATTTATGTTATATGCTAGTGTTTAAAGACATTTAATGCATTAATTCTAATCATCTTGGATCATCATCAAGTACAATCAAGCATTCAATTACTCTATAGAACAATAAATAGTGATGCATTTAAACCTTTTGTTATAAAGAAAACAAAGAATCTACATCTTAGGCACTTGCCTCTTGTTTTTTATATTGTTCAATTTCAAAAAGGTTGATCAAGGTATAGTGTCCTCATGGCTCAATAATACAACCTAACAAAGGTACTCATAAATACTGCTTCATTATATCAAACTTTTGAAAAAGGTAAGAGTAGAAGTTTATGCATCAAGTGAATTTAAAGGATAAAACTCTACATTGAAACATAGTTGGAACACACATATAACAACAAATAGATTATCAAACCTTATCCATTTGACATCATTCTTTAATTATTGAGCTAAGTATCATCCTCATCTTGTTCAATTTCTAAAGCACATTATCCAATTCCCATTCACAATTATATTTAGGTAATTTAGGCTGATTGAATGCTTATTTGGTTGTATTTATTCAATTAACTTACTAAGCCTTTCACCTAAGGAATCATTATTTTTATTTTTATTTTGGTGAATCCATCCAATCCTACATACTCCAACCTTCTTTCTAAGGTCTCAAATTAAATTTTTCAAATCTACATTTTTAAAAAGATTGCATCTTATTCTCAAATCTACCTTTCTTTTACCTCATTGTGCTTTATTGATGCATTTTTTTATTAAGGTTTGTCTAGTTTATTGTGATACCTCTTTCATACACTCTACCCAACCTTATCTACCAATTAGAGTTTCATTTTCAAATTTGATATACAAATTGTTATTTCTAATTTTTCAATCTAAAAGTGGGTGATTGAGCTTTTTGTTCCTACCTTCTATTATGTCACCTAGGCATGTTTGCTTAAAACCTAGAATGGAAAAAAAGAAGAAAATAAAGTCTATTTTAATGAGAATGATGAGAATAATGGGGATTATTATCATGATTTACTTTTGTATGCTCAATATTTTCTAAACAAGTTGGTTAGATTGACTAATGAGAAAAATCCTACACAACTGACAAATATGCTTCATGATATGTTTGCAAGTAAACCACATGGATATGAAACTTTGCAAGCAATTTTGGATAAGCTTACTTCTTCTATAATGACTAGTGCATCTATATTTCCACCTCTACCATAGGTCCATCTTCCATAATTACTATTTTCACTTCCACTGCTCATCCTCATAATACCATGATCACTTATGTTCCATCATTTAATACTAACCCTTTTTTCATTTATTCTCCACACTATGGCCTAGCTCCTAGATATACTCCACCCATGATACCCACTTCCCATATGATTTACTTGTGCTACTCCAAATCCACCCACTCTTGTTAGGTGTGAGTTGGAAGTGGGGTGACACATGCATTGCACACACATTCCATCTGTGTATATAAATTATGGATCATGAAAAATACTATGCAATAATGAAAAGCAAATTCAAATAACAAATCACAATCAATTTGATAACCTCAATGAAGTATAAGGAAATCAACTACAAATAAAACAAAGTAAAATTGCATGATAACCTTGTTGAGCTCCATTGCTCTTCAATTCAACTTGAAGAATGGTTTGTTTGGTTACTCTAAGATTTTAGCACAAAAGTACTTAATATAATATGTGTATAGATTTCTTGAAATGAGAGAGAGATAGATAATGGATGGATGATGGTTGTATTTATAGATTTTAGATGATATCGATCAATGATTGAGATAAAAAATAAGATTGCAAAGATCAATGGATGAGAATGGTTGAGAGGAACTGATGAGGAGTTTGTAGGGAAATAAGTTTATCCTAGAACAAATATCTGAGAACAGTAGTGTCTTAGGTAAATTTTATTACATTAGATCACCTCAAAAACACATACTACTACACCACAAAGCAGAATCAGACATAGTTCATCTCCCACATTAATCCTTCTAAGAAATGCTCATGCAAATTTAACCGATTTCAACAACATGCACAAAAATAGATTTAATAAACATAATCATGAAGCATGAGCGATAGAACAGATGAAACAAACACACAAATTTATGTGGGGAAAACCCTTTCAGGTAAAATACCCCACACTCCAAAAGCATAGACCTGTTGTATTATTCAACAACCAAAAAATATAGTTAAAATGAAATACAAGCACTAAGCCTTTCATGGATATTTTTCATCTTGTTTCATATGGAGAAAAACCGACAGCATAACCCCTTTGTAATTTTGTCTCCTCTCTTATAACATTTCTCTAAGAAACCTCTTCGATCAATCTAGATCATCTTATTGATCCCCTCTGTTACATCATATTCCCTATTACCCTACGTTCAATGTACTATGGCATTCGTATAAACCTCAAACGTTACTAGGAAGTTGATCGTTCCAACTTCCACCAAGAAACAAACAAACAAATGTAACAGTCATTACATCCTTTTGTCAGAGTATCGAGGAGATTGAAAACAGTCTCTCCCTGAATTCCAATAGTCACCTCGACATACACACTGCCAAGACATTCTTCCTATTCAAAGTACATTGAAACTTTGAAGAGACTTGAGATAGTCTTTCGCCGAAATTTCATTGTCACCCCGAAGTAGTTGTTATCAACCTTGACCAAGGTCTCACGTCTTACATGTCACCCCGTTATGCCTTATCGACATTTTGAAGGGACTGCCATCCATGTCCAGGCGAAGTCCATCACTCTCATAGACTATGAAACTCATACAGTCTATTAAGGCATCAAGGAGACTCTATGATCACTCCCTTCGACACCACCATGTCACATCGACATAACTCATTGATCTGCCAAAGAAAACTTGTGAACACATTTAGCCAAATGCCAAATGGTGGAGGTCATCGAAGCATCGAGGGGACAAGCTACTTTGTCCCACCAAAAATTCCTTGTCAACCCTATGTAACTTCACCCGAAAACCAATACATTTGAGGCACTATTTCTCAACATTCTCCCTCTCGACGAAGAATGTACTAGCTATTAATCAATGCTTGAAGTCACTGTAGCAACATTCAATATTTCCACCATCTCAAGCAACGGTTCCAACCCTCCTTCATAGGAAAGGAACAAGCCAAGATGTATCTACAATAGTCTAAACCAAGACACCTGCAACAAATCCAATTGATAGCAAAGGATATAGTGTACTACCACCACTCCACTCTTCTCATAGCTTATATAAAAGCATCAACAACATTAGCTTCAAAGCTTCAAGTTTGAACACAGTCGAGAAGACATCCTCCAGAAAACAAGATAGAACACCAACTAGAACAACAACTAGAAAAATTGACTGCTCCCATCCAATTGATTAACCCACATGACTAAAATATAGCACCCACAACACATGCTAACCCATCCAATCACCCATACCTCCAAGGTATACAAAAAATAGTATACTTATGCCATAAATATATACACCCATAAACTGCAATCATAAACTCCATGTGCAAACATGTCAAAGAGTGACATACACATCCAAGAGATCCCATTGCATGGGTAATGTAAATCTAAAAAATATCAAGGCATACCAAGTCTACCAATAGCAAATCATATAGAAAGTATAAAACAACATCATGTAGTACCAAAGAATCATTCACAGTGATATGCTTAACTTGTAAACCAATAACCTGTAAGAAAAATTCTCACCACAAGTCTTCATAGCTCTCCCAAGTTCTTCACACCCAACAAATGTTAGAGATAAAGAAATCTCCATGTCATCACCCAAGCACATAAGTGAAAGCACATGACCACAATTTAGTGATCACAATATCTCTAGCCAAACCTCAAACCAATGTAATGTGAAAACAAACATCCAAGAAGATAACCAAGACCAAAGAGAGAAACTCTACACATCATGTACGTATAGAAAATCCTCCTACATACACTTCTAAATGCAAACCGTGTCAAGTATAATCTCCTTCCAAAGCATCACAAAATAAAATCCATAACAACACCCAACCATTCAATCACCAAGATCAAACATAACATATATATCATGTAATCAACATGGATGGAAGCTGCTCAAGCCAAAGAAGATTAGACTAAATCTACTCCCTATATAGGAAATAAGCCCAATTCATCTCCTAAACTCAAGATCAATGAATGTAATCACAATGCATAAGGAGATAAACATGCCAACACTCCTCAAATGAATCCTCCAAAACCATGTATCCACAACTCAAGATCCATATTCATGAGAAGACAAACATAATGCGCCTGAAAGGAACAATGCGAAATACCCCTCAAGTGATAAGCTATCGAGTAGACCAAGAGTGGGAATGAGAACACTCCTTCAAGATATACAAGCCATCATGACTCTTCCAAGAGCAATCTCCTCATAGGTCTCTGTTGAACTCATGTACAACCAAGGTGAAGGCTTCTCAGACTTTCTATTGTAATCTTCATCAAGAGTAACCATCAACAACACTTATCTCCTCTCAAGAGAAATACAACCTCACCTTATTCTCCAAGTATGCATGAGCACCTATAACAAGAACTTATCATGAAATCATGGTCTTACCATCCCCCCTAGGATATTTCACACTCCAAGTGAACATATCATGGTCTTAAGAGCAATGCATCATGCCAAAACTCTAATGTGTAATCAAGAGTATAACATGATGTAAAAGCAAACAAACTCGAAACCAACATCACTTGTCAAGCTTCATCACTAACGCCTCAATCCAAAGAACACAAAATTCCTCTGTGGCTTTGAGATGTTACACATCTTCAAATAGTGTCCATGCAAATCTAAAGAACCATTCTACAACAACAGGATCTAAGAGCTCATCCTAGTAACATTTGCAACACTTAATGAAGATGATTCATTCACAATCACTGATAAAGCTCCTACTGAACCATGAAATCTGAGCTCTCCAAGCATCATGACCAAAAAATCTTGCTATTTTAAAAATTCTCCATGTCCACACACCAACACATCCATCTGACAAAAATACCGTGGAACCAAGATCTCTAGACCAAGCAAAAATACCATCACTGTCAAAAGCTTATACTGAGTTAAGTGTCCTAGCTATTCATGACTTCATGATACACTTGTTGTCATTCCCCATAACTGACTATCTAGGTACTCAACAACATCCATTCTCTCATCTCAAAGCAACTACACCAGTGCACAAGTGACCACAGAAAAGGCCAACTAACAAGTCTGCATCAACACTAAAGCAAACCTCGTGGATATAGATAGTCCACTTCTGAGTTGTCCCACAACTAACATATAGGTAAAGACAACCCACATCTTGCACAACCTGTAGATCCAATCAATATATCATGCAAACCCATTATCACATTGAAACTGCAAAACTGAGATCTCAAAGAGAATAACCATGTAGATATCATGACTCAAACACCAGATTCAACACAAATATCAGATTTTCCAATCACGTCCACAACGAGCACCATAGTCAAGGAAACCACCAAGCATAACCACAAGAATGTTGAGTGACTAATCACATACCAAAACTCCCATGCAGAGAAGGAATCACATTTCCTCTTACCATTCATAAAGAATGTATGCAAAACTGCAACTATCTCATCCAGTAGTACCCCAAAATTCAGGGTCTAGAAAATAGCTTAACAATAGCTCCACAAATTCACAAGTTTTTTTTTCTTGACATGTAAAACCTACAAAACCACTGTGTTTGGAACAAAATCTATGCCCATCCACACCCACTACTCATCTGGAAGAATTAAAAGTCTAAAACAAAAATACCATAATGGTTAAACTAGAATAATGAATTGTCATGAATGAACATCACCATAGAGTTTTACGAAAATCTATAAAAACTTCAGATCCAAGGAACATGAAATTGAGCTATCCAAGTACAAAATATCCATAAAAGGAAAAATAGTTCAAAAATTCTAGGCCCGTTTCAAGCCAACTCCAGAACCACCAATATGCACATGCATATGAGGAAGATAGGTTATAGCAGAAGCTTCTAGATCATTCAATGATCAACTCCATAGCCTACTTGTAATTAGGGTACCATAAAACAATGCCTTCCAATACTAGAAAAAAATACCCAGCATAAGCATATTGCTCCATAGCTAAGAAACAACCCAAGCTTCTCCATATCATCAAGGAGCCTCTCACATAGACACCCAATATGAAAGCTTTGCTACAACACAACCATAAAGCAAAATATTCCACCCCATGCATTAGGATTATACTATTGGCAACTAGGAGCCTCAGATCACAACATTTCGATACAGAAAGCTCCAGTTTCTCCTTCTTCACCATCCTTCATGTTACATGTTGTCTCTTGAAACTCAAAAAAAGAGAAAGGACATATAATCACCAAAGGATCAATTCATCAGCCAATTCCTTCAAATTTCCTCAAGCTTGCCAAACTAAGAAATCTTCACCGAAGGAATACTCAAAACCAAACACACCAGGAAGAATCAAATCCTAGAAGAAGGATCTGATACCATTTGTAGGGAAATAAGTTTATTCTAGAACAAACATTTGAGAACAATAGTGTCTTAGGTAAATTTTATTACATTAGATCACCTCAAAAACACATGCTACTATGCCACAAAGCATAATTAGACAAAGTTAATTTCCCACATTAATCCTTTTGAGAAAAGCTCATGCAAATTTAACTAGTTTCAACAACGTGCACAAAAATAGATTTAATAAAAAGAATCATGAAGCATGACATATAGAATAGATGAAATAAACACACAGATTTATGTGGGGAAAACTATTTCGAGTAAAAACCCCATACTCCAAAAAAATAGACCTGTTGTATTATTCAACAACTAGAAAATACAGTTACAATACAATACAAGCACTAAACCTTTCATGGAGATTTTTCATCCTGTTTCATATGGAGAAAAATTGACAGTATAACCCCTCTGTAATTCTATCTCCTCTATTATTACATTTCTTTGATCAATCCAAATCATCTTATCGATCCCCTCTATTACATCATGTTCCCTATCACCCTACGTTCAATGCACTATGGCATTCGTATAAACCTCAAATGTTACTAGGAAGTCGATCGTTCCAACTTCCACTAGGAAACAAACAAACAAATGTAATTGTCATTACATCCTTTTATTGGCGTATCGAGGAGATTGAAGACAGTCTCTCCCTAAACTCCATCAGCCACCTCGACATACAAAATTCCAAGATGTTCTTCCCGTTCAAAGTACATCGGAACTTCGAAGAGACTCGAGACACTCTCTCATCGAGCTTTCATCATCACCCCGAAGTAGTTGTTGTTAGCCTTGACCAAGGTCTCACGTCTTACATTTCACTCGGTTCTGCCTTATCGAAATTTCAAAGGTTTCCATCCATGTCCTGGTGAAGTCCATCACTCTCACCAACTATGAAACTCAAACAGTCTATCAGGGCATCGAGGAGACTCTATGATGACTCCCTTTGACACCACCATGTCACACCGACATAGTTCAGTGATCTGCCAAATCAAACTTGTGAACACATTTAGCCAAATGCAAAACAATGGAGGTCATCGAAGCATGGAGGGGACAAGCTACTTTGTCCCACCAAAAATTATTTATTAGTCTAATGTAACTTCACCCGAAAACTAGTACATTTGAGGCACTATTTCTCAACAGAGTTAACTGATTGCATGATTTGAGCTAACTGACCATATGGGTCAATTAAGAGAATTGATTGATGAGATAAGTATGAATGACTATTATTCAAACTAAATTGATTGAAGAGTCAACTCAAAGTGTGTGGGAGTTGACTGATGAGGTGGAAATGCATGGATAATTAATAAAATAATTAAATTAATTATTTATTTATTTAATGTGTAAAGGAGAAAATACATAAAATAATAGTTTTATTTATTTATAGAAGATAATTTTGGGAAGAATAATTAGTTTAATTAAATAATTATTCAATTATTATGATTTAGGAAAATAATAATTTAAAGATAAATTAATTAAATAATTATAAGTTATCTAATCGATTTGCAATAGGGGAATAATTAATAGAGGAAAATGATGAAGTAGATGATTTAATTAAATAATTGAAAATTATTTAATCAAAGTAGAAATGGAGGAAAAATTGATATTTTAAACAATTAAATAATTAACAATTATTTAATTATCTAGGATGAAGGGGAAATACCAATAATTTAATTAAATAATCAAATTACTTAATTAAACTTAGAAGAATAATTGATGAGACATGATAATGGAAAATGATGATGTTTTAGAATAAATGAGTTATTCATTTTTAGGTGTCTATAGTTTGCCTCTCTTTGAGACAATGCCTTTTTACAGCGTTGTTTCAAAGAAAGTATGAAATATTTTATGATGACATTCCTCATTTTGCCCCAGAAAATGAAGAAATGATGGTAGGATACCCCCTTGAGAGGTTGATGAAAAATAAAAAAATTAGGTCAAACTCGTAAAAAGGTGTGATCAACTTAGTAGTGGTGAAGAAAATGGTAAATTAGGAGAAGAAAGGGTCAAGATGACACAATGATTGGGTTGAGGATGAATGTGGGGATAGAGGAGGGTGAAGATACATATGTGACTATGGGCTATTATAGTAGAATAAAATGCAAGATGATGATGGTTATTAATTGATATCATGTAATGAAACATGTGATGGGTGACATGAAATAGATAGATATTGTGCCTTTTGTTTGTGATCTTTTTATCATCATAGAGTGTCTTATTGTGGCAAATAAATGTATGTACACCAAGGTATGACAAATCATGGTGACTTTGGTATCCTTTGCATTTGCCTTGACTTTACAAACAAAGAGGATTGTCCTCATTCATATTAGACATAATAGAACCTTGGTGGAATATGTGGGAGAAATAATCTTAAAAGCATGATTTTCCTAGTGTAAAAAGGTAGTTTAAATGATCTTATATGCAAAGGAATTTTATTAATGCTAGAATCCATTTCTATACACACAAGGAACATATTTTCCATGACAATGTTACAAGAACATTCCATGAACATGATATATGAAAAACAATGACCTTGCCTCGTTCTTTCTCCTCTAATCATTTTAAGATATCCTCGAGTAGCATAGGAATATGGAAGATGATAAATCAAGCAATAAAAAGACTCATTGACCAAATAAATTAATAGCCACTGGAGTTTCTTGCCAAAATATATATGCTCATATTGGATAATGTCTATTGTCAGAAGTATGCATCTATTAAGGCATGTTAGTTTAAATAAAGGTGGCTAAAGTTGGTTAGGTAACTAATTGATAGGCACTAGAATAGTTTAGCAGTAGTATTTTGAAATCTCATTGTTCATAGGTAATGCATGGTTTGTTCTTGCTTGAGAGTCATGTCTAGGTAATGATAGTTTATTATGGATATGGTGTATGATGTTGTGTATTTTTGCTAGTTTATTATGGTTTATGATAATTGGACTCTTTTATTATGGATTATATGTGATGGTGACATGGTGGTTGTGAAAGTTTTTCCCTCTGATACTGACTCCAAGGATCCAATTCAAACACTAGATTGAGGAAATTCCCCTAGTTAGGTATAAGATTTATTTATTATGGAATGGATGTTGCAAAAATTATTATGACCTAAGATAGAATGGAATGACACTAAATATCGATAATTATCAAGTCATGAAAGGGGTGATAGGTGCATGAAAGGATTTTATTATGAATGAAGTAGATTAGATGCTAATAGATGGTTGGTAGTGGTTGCTACACATGGTGCTTGTAAGGAAGTTTTCACCATGGTACTTACCCAAGGCACCACTGAAGTGGTTTTCACCATAGCGTGAATTATTTCTCTTTATTTTTAATTTTTAATTTATTTTTTATATTTTCTATTAGGATACTCTAAGGATAACTTCTTCAATTAAATTTTATTGATGGGTTCATCTAGAAGCTCACCCTCAAGTGTAGCCATTTGGTATGATCTAGATCCATAAACTATTGTAATAATGAAAGAGGTCCCTACCAATTTGGTTCAAACCTCCCTTTCTTTTCATGATCTTGTTGATTCTCTTTAAGTACTAAATCTCTTATCTCAAAATTTCATGATATGACCTTTTTATAGCTATGACAAAGGTAGTTTTGATAATCCTATAAATGATTGAGCACCTAAAGACATGTTTCATCTAGCATTTCTAAGTAATGTAGTCTAGAAACTTTGTACTCCTCATCATCAATTGTGTGTTGTAAAGACATCCTCAATGATGGAAGCTCGACCTCTATAGGTAAGATGGCTTTGGATCTAAAAACTAATGAATAAGGAGTGGGTCCTATTGGTGCACAAATACTTGTTTGATTAGCCCATAGAGAAAGATTAAGATGGATATGCCAGCTACGACCAACTTCATTGACTATCTTTTTGAGGATCTTTAGGATTTTTTTATTTGATGTCTCATCATGATTGTTACTTTGAGGGCAGTATGGGGTGGAGAATTAGTGTTGGATATAGAACTTATAGAAAAGGTTGTGGATCTCCTAATTTTTAAAAGGTTGGTCATTGCCAATGAAAATGGTTGAAGGGAAACCATATCAACAAATGGTATAATTGAGTATGAACTATGTGATTTCCAAATGATGAATGTGAGGGGAATGACCTCATTCCATTTTGTAAAATATTTTGTAGTAGTGACAATGAATTTATGGTCATTGGATGATGAAGGGTGGATCTTACCTATGAGTTTGAGTCCCCACTGTGAAAAAGGCCATAATGTAGTAATTATTTGTAGCTCTTGTGTTGTTGCATGAATGAGGTCTCCATGATTATATTGATATTTCTAATACTTTCTAGCAAACTGATAGGCCTCTTGTTCCATTTTGGGCTAATAATAATCAGTTCTCGCAATTTTATTAGCTAGATTAGGACCACTTGAGTGTACCTCACAAATATTATTATGTGCCTCATCTAAGGTAGTGTGGGCTTCATCTGAGTTAAGCCATTGAAGGAGAGTATCATCGTACTCCTTCGATAAAGTGCATCACCGAGTATTATGAAGAAAGATGAGTGTCTAATGAAGGTTTTGATTGATTGGAGGATAAATTAGGTGAAAGTATATTATGATGGAGGTATGTGTAAATTTCTTGACACCAAGGAGAGTTGGGACCAACAATTTTGCACAAAATTTTAGATTCTGAGACATTGAATGTGGGGACCGAGAGTTGTTCCACTAATAACTCATGTTGTTGAGTATTATGTGGCATATCCGAAAGAGACCCAATAGTTTTCATTGCATTAACTACTTTGTTAGTTTCCCTAGGGACCTGCTCAAAAGATGAAGAACTAGCTCAAGATCTAATCCTGACATATCTACATATGACCATGTGAAGTTCACTTGTCTATCCTAAAATAATATTATGGATTTAGTATTCTCCTGATCTAATACTGATATTGCAAAATAAGTGATCCTAATATTTTCTGATATGCCAATGTTGGCTTCTTCAGATTTCTCTACAAGCATCAGTGATCTCTCTTGATTTGTAGACATGGGGAGAATTTCAAGCCTTCCTTCCTTAGGTTCCTTGGAAATGTTCTCCTTTGAATTGGTTTTTTTTTTTAAATTTTGTGGTCTGAAAGTGTCATATTAAAATTTTCACCAAGACACCTTTTTATGCTTGTTATATTTTTTGCGACTGGAAGGTTTAGAATTCTCTCCAAATTATGACATATTATCAAGATATACAGTGAAACTAGCTCTACGATCCCCAAGTAGAATTTCATCTCATATTCCCATGAACTCAGCTATGACTATCATTTTGGAAGATATCTAGACTCAGAGGTCCTCATTGATCCTAGTCAATGAGATGGGGGTAGACTAATAAAATATTATTGTTGGATAATGTGAGGTTGAAGGATATGGATGATAAAGTGTTGACATTATATTCCTTGAATAACTCAACTAGAAATCATAACTTTGAGAAAATATAACTTAGCTTCCTTTGTAAGGACAATCATGATATTGGAGGACACAATCTCTTGTTTTCTAAAACCAAGCCCTTGAGAACGTGGTTTTTGTGTTATGGAAATGGGTTCCACAATTTGTTGTTTCTATAGGCCAAGACCACTATGGCCATCATATGCATTTGTTTCATTACTTAAAATCCTTTAGAGTATTTATTGATAGGGAGTATGATGATTTATTCTTCTCCTTGTAAATCCATTTGGATATGTCTTCTTCAATGTCCTCTTTTTGGAGTTCACCCAATTTTTTAAATGTGATCGAATTGCCTTCGATGATAATTCTGGATGCTTCTTTCTTTGGATGTGGTTTACCATAGGACCTTGGTGATGATGGAAGTCATCCAATATAAAATGACTCTTTTATATTGTACTCACCACACCATGTGTCTTGTACTCAGACTTAAGAATGATGGTGAATTGGTTGGATGATTCGTCCAATGCATTAGGATGAATATAGGATGAAGAGGATGAAGCCTCACCATTTTTCGGAACTTGATTTCCTATTTGTCCTCTCAAATTATTGCAATAGTGAAAGGGATTAAGATCTCCTAAGATAGTAACTTTAGTTCTATTGTGTGAAAATTTTATACATTGATGGAAGGTAGATGGAATGGCTTGCATGACATGTATCTATGGGTGACCAAGAAGTACGTTATAAGGGAGCTTGAGATTCAAGACTTGATATAATTTATCATTTTTTATTAGACCAACTCATATGGGGAGTATGATTGTTCCTTTAGAAGGGTTCTCTACATCATCATATGCCTTGATGACTATTTTCTTGTTCAGATCAATGATTCCTTTAGTGTATCCTAATGTCTTTACCGGTTTCAAAGTGCAAATGTTCATACCAACTCCACCATCTATTAGGACTCATTTAATCTTATGTTTATGGACAAAAATCTCCAAATGTAGAGCAACATTATGAATGGGTCTATGGATTGGGATATATTTATTAGTAAATGTGAGATGATGTGTGGATGTGAGATGTCCTACCATAGCTTAAAATTGGTCGATATTTAGATCGGTAGGCACTGAAGATTCTTTGAGAGCCTTATCTAGGATATCCTTATGAAAGGGAGATATACATAAAGTCTCTAAGATGGATATGTGTGTAGGTGTTTTACACAAATAGTCTAAGAGATTATACTTCGTTGCAGGTTGATATTTGGATGTAGCCCCCAGAAGGGTGACTTTACCGCTATGGGTTGTGACAATACATTCAATATTTTTATTCTTTATTGTAATGGTAAACACTTGATTGTCGATTTCTTGAATTTAGTTTACAATACAATCATAATTGGTGATATTTTAATTGGTCTAATTATTAGAAATATTGGCTTGATTGGAGGTATTTACCGTACCATGGTTATATGGAGAATCCTTGGAAAGCACATGATCATTATTATATGTGTTGGCTTGGTTCTCAATGGTGATAACTACCTTATCCATTAAGTCCTAAATGAGATTCTTTAGTCTGAAACAATCAAGATTTTTATGTCCTTTCACTCTATGGTACTCACAGAAATTTGGGTCTTTCTACCATGTGGGTTTTACTTGAGGTTCGTATTGTCTAATTTTTGGGAGTGTTACTAAGTTTGAATGGACCAATTTATGAAGTGATGACTCAATAGGCTCTCCCAAAGGATTATATTTCTCTCATGGGGTATTACTTTCCTAGGAGGACCTCTCTATGAATTTGATTGAATGGTCACCAAAGTTTGAGCATTAGGTTGCACTTGTAGGCTTAATGTGGGTTGAGCATTTTGGGCCATCTTGGTATCAACCACACCATCGTTCACCATATTTTTGTTTTTGGACCAGAAATAAGGTTTTTCATTGGATGAACTTGCATTATCTTTATTTTATTTGTATATTTTTACAAGTCCTTTAGCTATGAATACTTTCTCAATAGTAAGTCCTTTCTTTATGGTTTCGTCAAAAATGTTAGAATATTGAACTCGTAAGTGGAATCATATCTCAGTATTCAAATTTTGTATGAATATTTGAACCAGTTATTTTCTAGTATATGACATAAATGTTTACTGGCTAAGTTCATCCACCGCTATAGGAAGGATGTGAAATTTTCTCCATTATTTTGTTTGGTATTGCATAGATTTTTCATGTAGACTTCTTGTTCAATGTTATATGAGAAATGTGAAATAAAGTTCTTTGGTAGTTCTTGAAAATTTCTAATTCCATGTTGAAGATAAGAAAATCATTCCATAGCTCATCCCCTTAAGCTCCATGGAAAGAGGCACATAAGATAAGTGTCGTTGTAAGACACCTCTAAGAAAGCTATATAGAATTCTCTGATATGTTCATGAGGATCTCCCTTTCCCTTGTGTTTGCCAAATTTCAATATTTCAAAACTATGAGGGAAGGGTGGCATTGGTATGTTTTTATTGAAAGGATAAGGACATATGTCATCCAATGCATAACTCCTTTTTGTGGTTCATGTTTGAATATTCAAGATTTTTTATTTGCAAGTCGTGAATCTATTGAGCCAAGTCGTTTGGATGTGTGAAAGTGGATATGTTAATGTGATTGTATGTGGAAAGGTGATGAGTGGATGATTGACCTTGGGGAAAATTTATTTGTTTGTTGTTTTGTAAAATGCATGCATTGTATTGTGGAGAGTAAGTGTTGGTAAATATGTTTGATGTGATGAATGTGTTTGGTGAAGTTAAATTTTATTGAGGTACCATAGATTTTTGATGTGGATTGTGTAAGAAGATGTTTTGATTATGTGGAATTATGTTTTGGTTTGGTGAAATGTAAGTGTGGGTGGATACATTTAATGTGGTAAATGGGTTTGATGAAGTGAATTGTTGTTGAGGCATAATGATATTTTGAGGTTGTGAGATGGGGTTGTAATTTTGTGGGATGATGTTTTGATTTGGAAAAGGGCTGGATGAAGGTGTTTGTGAAATATATGATGTATATAGAGGTGTTATGGTTTTTTGAGGTGGATTTTGTGAGAAAATGTTTTAATTAAGTGGGATGATGTTATGATTTTGGGGAGCATTAGATGGAGGTACTTGTGAAAGGTATAATACATGTAGAGGCGTTTGGATATTGGTCACAATGATAATACTGTTATGTGGATTGTTTCATTGGTATAACGAATTGGTGATTTCTAAAGTGTATGGTGGAAGTTGAGTATTTATCAGAGGTATAAATACCTAGGTTGAATTTTTTATTATGATCAATTGTGGAATGATGGTGGAATTTTTTTGGGGTATGGTATTAGAGAGGGTTGTGTCAAAGGGTTATTTTGTTGTTAAACATGAGTGTTGTTAGGTGGTTGTAAGAAGGAATTAGTTTGTTGTGGAATAATGTTGGAACGTGTTCCTCCCAAGGTCTATGATGAGGGGGTATTTGTGATGTCTTAAATGAGTGTGATATCAAAGGTGGATAGTAACTTGACACCTTTTTGTGCTAATGATAATAAATATTATCAAAATTTGTTGCAATAATAGTACCATAAGTTTCATGGCATTAGAATCTTGTCAAGTGCTTCCATCAATTCTTTGAGTGTTATATCTTAAATTAAGTTGGGTGTAGTCCTTGGAATAGGTGGTCATGTTGCAAACCCTCTTGACACAAGTAATTATGAGGATTCCCCTTATGTTTATTAAAAAGGATCTAAGTTTATGTGACCCATATTAGGATTTTGTTGATGTTGCATCTTTTTCTTAGTATGAGACCTAGTTTCAATTGATATACAATAGATTTTGAGACCTTTTGACTTTAATAAGTTTGATATGTAGGATAGTGAGACCAAGAAAGGTCTAAAGTATGTCTAGATCTTAGATGATGATTAGGATTGGATTTGATATATCTTAAATTTGAACTAGACTAATGAATTTAAACTAATAGATGATGGGGGTGAAATATATCAACTTAAAAGCAGATGAACTCCTAATCTAATCTATACTTGGAGAAGGAAAACTTCTAAGAAAAAAGGACAAACTAGAGATGCATGGGTGTAAGATCTAGATGAACTATGAATCAGTTTTGGTAGATGATGAATTGTTGGTTATGGATGAGTGATACTTTTTTTAGTATAGGTCTAAACCTATTTTTGAGTGTTTTTATGGATGTAATGAAAAGGTGAAATGGTAATAGGATAATGGTAGAAAAATATTAGATATGGTAAGTCTCTGGTCTATCTATGTATGTTGGTCGATTTTAGCTCTATCTATGTACAAGTTTGTTTATGAAGTTTAAATATTTTATGATAGTATGTTTATTGATAGTTAGAATAAATTGCACCGGTTGATAAATCAGTTGTGTTGTAGGGTGGATCAATTGTGTAGCATAGAGAGTTAATTGCACAATTATGTGAAAAATTACTCAATTTAGGTTTACAATATGATTTTTAAAAGATTCACTTATGTACTTTTGAGGATCAATTTCACAGCTTAGAGGATCAAATGCACATTTTAAAGGATCAAATGTATAACAGGAATTTTAACTATACTACAGGATGAATCAATTACATTGTTTTGGGTAAAAATTACATTTTTAGAGTTTATTGTGTAAGATCAACTGTACAAAAGGATAAACAATTACGAAAAAGGATAATCAATTGTGAGTTTTGACATATCAATTACATTATTTTAGAGATTTTTTGTAAAATTTAACAGTTTTTGAGACTTTTTGCAAGAACAAGCTATTATGATTTCCAAGATCATAAAGAAAAAACCAAATATACTTCCACAAAATACTTACATGTTAAGCCTAATTTATATTATCAAAGAGATTGATAAAAGAGTTGAATGAAATGTACAACGTAACCTTGCTTAAATAGACAAGATGGTGAAGGTAGTCAAGTTGAACACAATGACTGACTAACCCTTCAATAATGGAACACTTGTGAGCTCACTTGACAAGTGAGCTCACAAATAAAAAACCAAGATATAAAGAAAAAACCAAATATACTTCCACAAAATACTTACATGTTATGCCTAATTTATATTATCAAAGAGATTGATAAAAGAGTTGAATGAAATGTACAACACAACCTTGCTTAAATAGACAAGGTGGTGAAGGTAGTCAAGTCGAACACAATGAATGACTAACCCTTCAATAATGGAACACTTGTGAGCTCACTTGACAAGTGTGTGAGCAAGTCATTGCAGGTATGAAATTGTTGTAATTGATGTCAACTAGTTGTTGTTGTCATTGATGTCATGGAAGTTGATTTTTTGTTGTATATGTGGAGGATATTGAGAAAATTGTAATAAAGAATGTTTGCAGGTATTCAGTGTATTCTCCGGTGTATGTTCTGAGTTGTGCTTCGTATTGCTTCTATGCTTATGTGGTTCAAACATATTGTTCATGATTGTTGGTAAGTGTTGTATCCATAATTTGGGCTTTTGGATCGTTGTACAGTGCAAGATATTTTCACCAGTATGTATACTATGCTTTTCTATATGTCTGGCTATGGTCTGGGAAAAATGTAGTTGCTCTGGACCTCTCTGAATTTTGGTTTCAAGACTTGCAGTTCTGAGAATAAGCTGATAAGATCATGTTCAAGTGAATTTTTTTATCCGAAAAATATTGGATCATGTTAAGGATGTATGTGCCTAATTTTTTTATGTGTTTTACACTAGTGTTGGCTGACCTTGTGTTAAACACTACTTACGAAGTTCATGGAAGTGTTTTGAGGCATGTTGGGACTTATTTAGGTCCTCATTAAGTATGTGTTTGGGTTGCCCTCATTCTAACCGTAGAATGTTTTGGCACCGACCTAATTTGAATTTGTAAATGCAAATGGTTCATGGATGACCTTGGATGAGTTTCAAGTTGAAGATGGTATAAGTACAAATTGAGATGTTGATGAAAGTCAAGATAGATGAAATATAGATGTGAGATATGTATGTGAGATGTGAATTTGAGCAGGACAATGTGAATTTCATGTTAGGGTTTCAAAGGTAGTGATCTGAAGGCATCTGACATATTTCATGTGAGATTGCAAGAGAGTGAGCAAATTATGGTGGATTTCTTGTTGCATTGAGATAGTTTTCTCTATGTGACAAATATCTTCTATCTTCTTTGTAATTCTGTGGCAGTGATCCCTTCAAGAAGTGATCCCTTATTGGATAGTGAGCCCTATGGGAAGTGAGTCTTGTTTTGGACAAGTAAGCCTTGTCTTGGCAGTGAGCCTTCCGACAATGAGCCTTTGTATTCAGTTTTGAAATTCTTTATATTGTGAGCTAATCCTCACCATGGTTTTTCCCTCATTGGGTTTTCCATGCAAATTTGGTGTTATTATGTGTATGGTTTTACTTCTTTTAGTTTATGCTTCTACACTTAATGATTAATCACATTATCAGAGGAAAGTATTTGTGAATGGTTATTGATCTAAATTTTGGTGAAATTTTTAAAGGATAAAATTGCTACAACTGATTCACCCCCCTCTCAATTGTCTTGTTCAAAACTTGGTATAAGAGCTTGGATCCTTGGAGAAGATCTTAATCGCTTAAGGAAGGTCTGGGATGGTGAACAAGATAGTTATTGAGTGCCCTAGGTTCAATGGCACTGACTAAACTTTTTGGAAGGTAAATATGGAAGGATATCTAGAATATTATGGATATGATGTTGAGAAAGCTTATAATACTCCATACATTGCTCCAACTAATGGTCCAAGCATTGTTGATGAGATCAAAGTGCATGAAGCAAACAACAAGGAAAAATTCATTCTGAAGAATTATCTTTCACATTATGAATTAATTAAAGTTGTAAATTTGAAGACTGCTAAAAAGGTTTGGGATGCATTGGAAAAGATCCACGAAGGAGATGAAAAGGTTAAATAAGTAAAGTTACATAACTTGGAGGCACAATTCAAGATCCTACAAATGTCTAAAGATGAGAACATTAAATCCTATCTATAGAGAGTGGATGAGCTAGTAGGTGGAATGTGAGGACTTGGTGCACAAGTGGATGAATCCAGGATAGTGAAGAAGATTCTTAAAAATCTCCCTGATGCATATAGTGAAAAGGTATCTTCTATTGAGGAATTTATAGATTATAAGACCTATAATAAGGATTAGTTGTTGGGTACTCTAACCTCATTTGAAATGAGAAATCCTAGCTTGAGAAATGAATCAAAGACATAAAATATTTGCAGAGTTACAAATTTTGAAGATCCAAATGAAGAAAACTTCGATGAAGTGGAAGATAACTTTGTAAGAAGAATGAAAAAGGGCTCTGATAAGTATCAAGGTAAGTTATCTTTCAAATATTTTAGTTGTGGGGGAATAGGTCATTATGCTTCAAGATGTCTGAAAAGATTTGAGAGGAATAAACATAGAGAAGGTAAAGAAAACAAAGGAAATATGTTCAAGAGATCATATTATGTAAATGAAGATGTTGGTATTTCTGATGTTGAGTCTAGATATGGAGATTTTGATGATAATGAATTCTTGTTCTTGGATATAAAATATGAATCTACTTCTACTAATATTGAAAGATATGTGAAGGAAAGTGCTTCGGAGAAAGTTGAAGATATTGTGATCTCTGCTCTTCATGCTAAATAGGAAAAGAACTACTGGGTTGTTGATAGTGGCTATTCACATCACATGACCAGTGACAAGATTAAGTTTTTTAAACTTGAAAAATATGATGGAGGATTAGTTAAGTTTGGAGATGATATTGGTGCTAAGTTTTGTGGGATAGGTTTAATAAGTTTTGATGGAAAGCATAATACTGATGATGTCTACTATGTTAAAGGTTTAAGGCATAATCTCTTGAGTGTTGGATAGATGTGTAGTGAAGGATATAATCTTGTGTTCAAGGATGAAAAATGTGAAATAAGGAAAGGATCTAGAATCGTGATTGTTGTTGGAAAGAAGTTTAAAGGAAATATTTATCAACTTAAGGGTGCTAATGGACATTGCTTTATGTCTTATATTAATGACAATTGACTATGGCACCAGAGGATGTGTCACATGAATTTTGACAACATGGTGAGAATCAATGGAGTGTAAGTTGTGAAATATTTACCAAGAATTACAAAGCCTATTAATGCTATTTGCAAAGAATGTCAATTTGGAAAGCAAACTAGAAACAACTTTAGGTCAAAGGAACAATCTACTATCAGACTATTGGATTTGATTGAAATAGATCTTTGTGGTCCTACAAGGGTGAGAAGTCTACAAGGTGACATGTATTTTATGCTTTTGATTGATGTTTACTCTAGAATGAAATGGGTTACATTTCTTAGATAGAAATCTAATGCATTAGACAAATTCAAATTATTCAAAGCTATGGTTGAAAACAAAATGGATATGAAAATCAAGTGCTTAAGGTCTGAGAAAGGTGGAGAATTCACCTCCAATGAGTTTTAACATGTTTTGTGAAGTTTATGGAATAAAAAGGCAATTGTATGCTCCTAGAACTCAACAAAATGGAGTTGTTGAAAGAAAGAACAAGACAATTCAAGAAGTTGCTAGATCAATATTAACTAAGGCAGGTCTACCAGAAATCTATTGGAGAGGATTTATTCATACTGTTGTTTATGTGTTCAACCAAGTTCAAGCAAAAGCTAACAACACTAAGACTCCCTATGAGTTGTGGTATGGAAAGATTCCTACTGTAAAGTACTTCAAAGTATTTGGAAACAGATGTTATACTAGAAGAGATAAAGAAAATTTAGGAAAGTTTGATGCAAGATGTGATGAGGGTATCTTCCTTGGATACTCCCTTAGAAGCAAAGATTGCAAATGCTACAATCAAAGGCTAAGAAAGATTACAGAAAACACAAATGTCAAGGTTGATGAAGCATTAAAGAATTCAATTGAAGTTGATGGATATGTATCAGATGAATCGAAATGCAAAAAAGAGGTAGAAGAAGTTGTTGAAGAACAAGAGAACCAGAATGAAGAAGAAGAAGCTATGTTAGTGTCCCCAAAGACACCTAAATATGTGCAAAAGAATCATTTTGAAGAATAAATCATTGGAGACAAAAGAAAAGGAGAATTGACAAGAAGCAGAGTTGTTGTTGCTAAAATAAATATGTGTTTACTTTCCAGTTGAACCTAAGATAGTAAGTGAAGCATGTAAAGATGAGCAATGGATGAGAGAAATGGAGGAAGAAATTATGCAGATTGAGAAAAATCAAACCTGGGAATTGGTTCCTAGATCGATAGATAAAAATATAATTGGATAAAAATGGGTATTCAGAAACAAGTTGAATGGGAATGGAGAAGTGGTCAAAAATAAAGAGAGGCTTGTGTGCAAGGGTTTCTCAGAAGAAGAAGGCATAGATTTTTAGGATAATTTTACTCTGGTGGCTAGGATGGAAGCTATTAGAATTTTTTTGGCATTTGATGCTCATAAGGATTTTAAAGTTTATCAGATGGATGTAAATTTTTCATTTCTAAATGGTGAGTTGGAAGAAGAAGTCTACATGGAACAGCCGAAAGGATTTCACTTGTCAGAACAATCGGACATGGTCTAAAGATTAAAGAAGGATTTATATGGATTGAAGCAAGCTCCTGGAGCTTGGTATGCAAGGTTGGACAAATATTTTATTCAACAAGGATTCATTAAAGGTAGTGTAGATAGAAATTTGTATTTCAAAATTGAAAATGAAAAAATCTTGATAGTAGTTGTATATGTTGATGATATTATCTTTGGAGGAAATGAAACAATGCACAAAATGTTTTCTAAAGAAATGCAACAATAGTTTGAAATGTCTATGTTTGGTGAGATGAATTTCTTTCTTGGGCTGAAAATCAATCAAACAGAAAAAATAGATTTTTATTTCACAGTCAAAGTATGTAAAAGAAATGTTGAAGAAATTTGGGATGGATGGTTCCAAACTAGTATGCACTCCTATGGTGACTGGCTGCAAATTGAGTAAAGATGACGATTCACCCAAGACTGGTCAAAGAAAATACAGATCTATGATTGGATGACTACTGTATTTAACTATTACCAGATTGGACATCATGCATTCAGTTTGTCTTGTGGCTAGATTTCAAGAAGATCCTAAAGAAACACATGTTGTTGTTGTCAAGAGGATATTCAAATATTTGAATGACACTCTGAATTATGGCTTATGATATCCTAGGGATATTGGTTTTACACTAAGTGCTTATACATATACAAATTGGGCAGGTTGTGTTGATGACAAGAAAATTACAAGTGGTGGTGCATTCTTTCTTAGTTGCAAATTGGTGTCATGGTTAAGTAAATAGAAAGATTCAGTTTCCTTATCCATTGTAGAGGCTGAATATATTACTGCAACATCCCGTTGTACACAAGTTTTGTGGATGAGACATACATTGAAGGATATCAAAGCAATGTATGATGATCCCATCTATTTTCTATGATAATACAAGTGCAATTAACATTTCAAAGAATCCAGTGACGCACTCAAGGATAAAGCATATATCTATCAGGTATCACTTTTTGAGAGAGAAGGTTATGGATAATGAAGTAAAGCTTGAGTATATCCTACAAAGGATTAGATTGCTGACATATTTACTAAGGCTCTTCCTAAAGATATTTTTGAGTATCTCTGGGAGAAGTTGGGGGTTATTTCCCCTCCTTTATTGAACTAGATACATATGGAGATGCATCAGTCCAGTGGATCCATGGATCTATCTTTCTTCTAGACTAATGTTTGGTGGCTACCTCTCAAGGGGAGCAGGTAGTGTCTTGTGTTGTCATTGTAGAATTGATTGGGTGTACTCCTAAGGGGGAGTATTCAATTTTGGTAATGTTATTGATGACAAAGGGGAGAACAATGTAAAATGTCTTTTTCCTTTGCCATTGATGTCAAAGGGGGAGAAAGTATCATATGTAAAAGTTTATCTACTAAAGAGGAGAGAAAGTGAAATCATGAGGAAATGTGTTAAGAGTTGTGTTATCTTTGATGTTTTTTCACATCATGTGTTGCCATCAATGACAAAGGGGGAGATTGTTGCAAGTATCAAGGTGTTTTCATTGATGTCAACTAGTTTCTATTGTCATTGATGTCATGGAAGTTGGTTTTTTGTTGTATATGTCGAGGATATTGAGAAAATTGTAATATAGAAGGTTTGCAAGTATTCAGTGTATTCTTTGGTGTATGCTCTAGGTTGTGCTTCATATTGCTTCTATGCTTATGTGGTTCAGACATATTGTTCATGATTGTTGGTAATTGTTGTATCCAAAATTTGGGCTTCTGGATTGTTGTACAGTGCAATATATTTTCACCAGTATGTGTACTATGCTTTTCTATATGTTTGGATGTGGTTTGGGAGAAATGTAGTTTCTCCAGAACTTTCTGAATTTTAGTTTCAAGACTTGCAGTTCTGAGAATAAGCTGATAAGATCGTGTTCAAGTGAAGTTTGTTATCCAAAAAAGATTGGATCATGTTAAGGATGTGTGTGCTTAATTGTTTTATGTGTTTTAGACTGGTGTTGGTCGACCTTGTGTTAAACACAACTTACAAAGTTTATGTAAGCATGTTGAGGTGTGTTGGGACTTATTTAGGTCCTCATTAAGTATTTGTTTGGGTTGCTCTCATTCTAATTCCACTGTAGAATGTTTTGGCGCTGACCTAATTTGAATTTTTAAATGCAAATGGTGTGTGGCTGACCTTGGATGAGTTTCAAGTTGAAGACGATATAAGTACAAATTGAGATGTTGATGAAAGGCAAGATGGATGAAAGATAGATGCGAGATATGTATGTGAGATGCGAATTTGAGCAGTGCAGTGCGAATTTCATGTTAGGGTTCTGAAGGAAATGAGTTGAAGGTATTCAACATATTTCATGTGAGACTACAAGAGAGTGAGAAAATTATGGTGGATTTCTTGTTGCATTGAGATAGTTTTCTCTCTGTGACAATTCTCTTCTATCTTCTTTGTAATTCTATGGAAGTGATCCCTTCGGGAAGTGAGCCCTTATTGGACAATGAGTCATGTTTTGGAAAATTAAGTCGTGTCTTAGCAGTGTGTCTTTCTGGTAGTGAGACTTTGTATTCGGTTGGAATGTTTTAGCGTTGACCTAATTTGAATTTGTAAATGTAAATGGTGTGTGGCCGACCTTGGATGAGTTTCAAGTTGAAAATGGTAAAATTACAAATTGAGATGTTGATGAAAGACAAGATAAATGAAAGATAGTTGCGAGATATGTATGTGAGATGTGAATTTGAGTAGTGCAATGCAAATTTCATGTTAGGGTTTGAAGGTAGTGAGCTGAAGGCATCTAACATCTTTCATGTCAGACTGCAAGAGAGTGACTGAATTATGGTGGATTTCCTATTACATTGAGATAGTTTTTTCTCTGTGACAATTCTCTTCTATCTGCTTTGTAATTATGTGGCAGTGAGCCCTCCAAGCAATGAGTCATGTTTTGGACAAGTAAGTCTTGTCTTGGCAGTGAGTCTTTCTAGTAGTGAGCCTTTGTATTCGGTTTTGAAATTCCTTATATTGTTAGCTAATCCTCACCATGGTTTTTCCCTCATTGGATTTTCCACGTAAATTTGGTGTTATGGTGTGTATAGTTTTATTTCTTTTAGTTTTTGCTTCTACACTTAATGATTAATCAAATTATCAGAGTAAAGGATTTGTGAAAGGTTATTGATCTAACTTCTGGTGAAAGTTTTAAAGGTTAGAATTTCTAGAATTGATTCACCCCCCTCTTAGTTGTCTTGTTCAACAAAAGTGGCAAGCGACCATGCAAGAGGTGTCTCACAAAGTGAGGACACTTGTCTCAACCACATGAGGTGAGATAAAACTATAGAAGTCCCTAAGTGGAGACTTGAGAAATGTGAATAGGACTCTCCTAGTTAGGTTAATAACTAGCTAGTTTGATAAAGTAACTATTTACACCAAGACAAGAAAAATCACTCAGCAAGACAAAATAGTTGTTTGATATTTCTAGGGTAATAGGCCAAATGGTTTCACTAGTCTTGTACAACAAAGACACACCAAACATGATATATAACCTATACTACTAAATCAAGGTGTGTGTCACTAATAGAGGCCTAAGTAATAAAATAACATAGGAATTTTCTTAATCAATTCCGCTCTCAAAAGGGGATAGCTACATTTCTGGTGGAACAAGGGATCACCTTCCTCCTTCCCTTGAAGGATTTTTAACACCATCAAAAGAATTCTCTCACCCTAAGATGATACATGTTGGGTAGCTTCATGCATGATATTATAGTTTGCACCCCACTAGATCAACGATTGATGGTCTTAGGCTTCTAATAACAAGGTTTTTAGTGGTTTATGTGAATAGTGATCCCATCTATAGTATCCAAGATTAGGGGGTCTCTCCCACTCTCCCCACCTTACAAGTCTAGGTGAATCAAGGATCTCGCAACTTGGCTTAAATTATGATGGCCACACCTTGGGGTACAAATTTTGTTCCCCCCCTTTATATACCCCACAAGAAAATGTGATTGATGTCGCCCTTGGGGTGATGAAGTGCCCTAGTAGGTAAATTAAAAAAGGAAGATTTTATTGTTTATGATCCCCAGGCTCACACTAGGTGGAAGGGGAGAGCATACAAAAATAACACTCCTTGGGTAAAAAAAATGATGAAGATGTGGAATCAAAGATTTTTTTGGTCCCCAAGCTTGCACTTAGGCATAAGGGGAGAGCATAGACATCAGTAACTCCACCAAACATGACAAAAAAATTATTTCCTTTAGAAAATTGAAGTGTGAGATACTCTAAAAAATAAAACACAAAACATTGCATCATATACATGTCAGTAGTTTCAAAGTTTAATTTTCTTCTCCCAATGAATTCCATAGCTACATAATTCACATTAGTAACCAAGAAAACCATAGTAAACTACACAGATCAATTACACAATAGAATGGATCAATTGTACAACTTGAGTCAAATGCGTGAAAAAAAGAAATCAAATGTGTGAAATAAGATAAAATCAATTGAAAGACACAGAGAGTTGGATATTGATCAATTGTATTATTTAATTGATCACCTATGTTGTTTCCCCAATCAAATGTGCAGTTTATCGAATCAATTAAGCAGTTGGTTCAATCAATTTGTGTAGTTTTCCAAACAATTGCATCGATCTACAAAAGGACAAAGATTTTATAAAAAAATGAATGAAAAACCATAATAGAATAATGAATTAGAATTTGTTAGGTTTAGACACTTGAAAAAGTTGAATAAAAAATAAACACAAAAACAAACAAAGTGATAAAGAGCACAATATATCAATTAATCAATCGAAATTGAATCTTTGCAATTTTAGGATCAAATGTGTTGTTTCAAAGATCAATTGTAGCATTTCATGAGTTAAATGTGTCAAAGCACAAGTCATATGTGTTGAAAGCCTAAAAAATTCTGCACAATAACTTCACAAAATCAGATGCACCATTTGGAGGATCAGATGCACCATTTAGAGGATCAATTATGCCAAAATCTCAATCAAATGCACTATTTGAACCTGTAATTTCTCAAAGACACAAAACTTGAAAAATAAATCACTAAAATAAAAGGGATGTGGGTCCCACCAGGTGTTTCAAAATGTGGACCATGAAAAAGACTATGCAATAATGAAAATCAAATGCAAATAACAAATCAAAATCAATTCAATAACCTCAATGAAGCGTAAGGAAATCAAGTAAATAAAACAAAAAAAACCTACATGATAATATTGTTGAGCTCCATTTCTCTTCACCTACCAAAGACAAACTTCAGAAAAAACTTGTGCATAGATCCTTTCAAATGCATATTTGATCCTCTAAACTGTGAAATTGATTCTCAAAAGTACATAAGTGACTCTTTTAAAAATCATATTGTAATCCTAAACTGAGTAATTTTTCACATAATTATGCAACTGACTCTCTATGCTACATAATTGATCCACCCTACAACACAACTGATTTATCAATTGGTGTAATTGATTCTAACAATCACTAAACATACTGTCATAAAATATTTAAACTTCAAAAACAAACTTGTGCATAGATAGAGCTAAAATCTACCAACATACATAGATAGACCAAAAACTTACCATATCTAATGTTCTTTTTCCGTTATCCTATCACCATTTCACCTTTCCATTACATCCATAAAAACACTCAAAAATAGGTTTAGACCTATACCAAAAAGGTATCACTCATCCATAACCAACAATTCATCATCCACCAAAATTGATTCATAGGTCATCTAGATTTGACACCCATGTATCTCTAGTTTATCCTTTTTTCTTAGAAGTTTTCCTTCTCCAAGTATAGATTAGCTTAGGAGTTCATCTACTTTTAAGTTGATATATTTCACCCTCCTAATCCGTTAGTTTAAAGTCATTAGTCTAGTTCAAATTTAACATATATCAAATCCAATCCTAATCATCATCTAAGATATAAACATACTTTAGATCTTTCTTGATCTCACTATCCTACATATCAAACTCATTAAAGTCAAAAGGTCTCAAAATCTATTGTATACTAGTTGAAACTAGGTCTCATACTAAGAAAAAGATACAATATCAACCAAATCCTAATATGGGTCCCATAAACTTAGATCCTTTCGAATAAACACAAGGATAATCCTCGCAATTACTTGTGTCAAGAGGGTTTCCAATTAACTTCTACATTTGATCCTTTAAAATGTGCATTTGATCCTCTACACTATGAAATTGATCCTTAAAAGTACATAAGTGACTCTTTTAAAAATCCTATTGTAATCCTAAACTGAGTAATTTTTTACATAATGGTACAATTGACTCTCTATTATACACAATCGATCCACCTTACAACACAACTAATTTATCAATTGGTGCAATTGATTCTAACTATCACTAAACATACTGACATAAAATATTTAAACTTCAGAAACAAACGTATCCATAGATAGATATAAAATCTACAAACATACATAGATAGACCAAAGACTTACCATATCTAATATTTTTTTGCCATTATCCTATCACCATTTCACCTTTCCATTACATCCATAGAAATATCAAAAATAGGTTTAGACCTATACCAAAAAAAGTATCACTCATTCATAACCAACAATTCATCATCTACAAGCATCAAGTATGTTGTGGACAGGGGTTACTCTAAAATATGGGTGGAAGGTGACTTTTTAAACATCATCAATTATCTATGTGGCACCCATAAGCCTAGATGGAATACAGATCAATTAATAAAAGATGCTATAACCATGTTAAGTTCTTGTGACGACACCCGCTTATCTTAAATTTTTCGAGAAGGTAATGCATTGGAAATTTTTTTTACCAATGAGGCTGTCAGGCTGAATGAGTATCAAGTGTGGGAGGAAGGTGCTCTCCCTCTTGAGAAAGATAGGATCTTAATGAGAAATGATGGTTTTGGCTGAGTTTATGTGGTGGTGTTATTTAACCATTAGTACCAATTCTTGTCTCACACGCTTTGTGGGTTTTGTTCGGCTTGTTGGCTTTTAGTCAAATAGGAATTGTAAGGGTTTTCTGTTGCTGGTTTTTGAGCAAATAGGAGGCGAAAAAAGAAAAATTGAGCTGCATTCTTGTGTGAACTTGAGGAAGAATGAGAAAATTTGGAAGATTCTCTAGCATGGAAATTTTATGCCATTCTTAGAAAGATTGCATGGGCATGACCTGAATGCTTCGGTGGAGTTTGTTTCTTGTTGGCATAACCACAAGATCTAGATTAAGGGCTTGGTCATTTATATAAATGAGGATTTGATTGCTACCATGACTAGGTTGTCGATGGTTGGTCATAAATTCTATAAAGGCAAGAAGAGTAATGAGGAGGCAATGGCTCAATTCTTAAAGGATGACGAAAGGAAAAAATTCAGCAAGATGGAAAGCTGGAGCTATGAACAAAAGTCTCTCAAGAAGGTTTGGGCTAATATTGCGGAGGTGATAATGTGGTACATGACTTTGGTAGGTAGGTTCACTGCAATCCTTGGCCATCATTTTACTCTTTTAAACCATTTTTGACATGGGTTGTTTATTTACTTTCTATTTTTTTGTTGTCTTCCATGGAGGTCTCTGTATATTCTCACTTAAAAAATAGGAGGGCTCCAGTCCTCCATGAGAGTCTTATTTTGTTAATTATGGAGAATGTTAAAGCCCTTATCCCTACCTCTGCAATTAAGGGTAAGGAGAAAATTTTGAGTGAGGCTTCTGACTCTTCCGGCTTAGATACTAGCATTGCTGAGGATGAGGAGTGGAATGAAGAGGACGAGGTTGGGACCCCATACCCTATGGCTATCTCCTCAAGAAAGAGGAAGAAGGGTAACCTTCAAAGAAAATGAGAAGCTAAGCACCTTATTCTAAATGAGGTGGACTCCTAATTTGATGGTGAGGATACGGAGGTGGGCTCAAAATATTCCACACCCAAAAATGAAGCTTTGGATATTGGCCAGGGTGATACTGAGGCTGGTGGTAAAGAGGAGGAGCTGCAGGAGAATGTGATGAAAAAGGAGGATGAGGATAAGTTGAGAAGGGTTTCCAAACACATTTCCAATTTGAAGAACCAAGCCTCGAAATATTTGGTTAAGGATTCCACATTGCTCTGTGAGGTGAAGGCTTTGGAAGAGAAGGTGGTGGATATTGATGTCTCTCGGATCACAGCTCTCCCAATGTAGATTTGAATAGAGAGAATAAGGTTTAGGATGAGGAGGATGTTGAGAAGAAGCATGTGAAGTAAGAGCCTCTAAAGTTTGATCCCCTGTTTGAGGACTTCTCCTATCTCAATGATGAACCCACCTCCATGTTTAAGCTTCTTGACATGGCGAGGGCAGGGGCCACTAACACTTTCAAATTAGCAAAATGGACTCTCCAGGAGTTTAATAAAGTAAAAATTAAAATAAGGGGTTTGAAGGAGAATTTGAAGAATATTCTGAAGGGCTTGGCTTAGGATATTCTGATTGATAAAATTGTGGACCTTGAGGGTTCATACGATGATTTTAAATCCTTATGTGAGGAGCGTTTGGCTTGTTTAGAAACCAAGATATTGGATACTAATGCGGATATAAAAGAACTTCTTCATGCTTGTCACATTTCAGTGAAGAATAGTGCGAACTCTTTGGAATTCCCATTTCATAAGGTGTGAAAGATGATGGTAAAGGCCCTACTGCTAAGGGGTTAGTTGACTGGAAGAGGTCCTTTGATACCAAGAAAAAAGAGTTGTTGGACATGATTGAAATGCATAGGAATCAGGAGCTTGAGGTGGCCAACACCTTAAGCAGTATGAAGTATTGTCTTGTTTGTCCATTTGTTGTGTATTTTTCTGCTGTTGGTCGTTTTATCATTTTGTTGTTGATGGGAGCTACTGATAGTTTACTATTTTATCTTTCAAGGAAATTTTTATTCATATTGATGTTTTGAGTTTTGGGCTGCTACTGGTGTTTTTCATAGTTATCTTGAGCAGCATTTTGTACCTTATGTTGTAAAGGGTTTCGGGTCCCTTCAAAACCTTTTTTTCCAATATAATCAAAAAAATTCATCATCTACCAAAATTGATTCATAGGTCATCTAGATCCTACACCCATGTATCTCTAGTTTGTCCATTTTTCTTAGAAGTTTTCCTTCTCCAAGTATAGATTAGCTTAGGAGTTCATATACTTTTAAGTTGATATATTTCACCCTCCTCACCCATTAGTTTAAAGTCATTAGTCTAGTTCAAATTTAAAATATATCAAATCCAGTCCTAATCATCATCTAAGATCTAGACATACTTTAGACCTTTCTTAGTCTAATTGTCTATATATCAAACTCATTAAAGTCAAAAGGTCTTAAAATCTATTGTATACTAGTTGAAACTAGATCTTATACTAAGAAATTGATTATCCTTTGTTGTAAATGTTTATCTTTTATCTTGTTGAGTGATTTTTCTTCTCTTAATGTAAATAATGACTTTATCAAACTAGCTAGTTATTGACCTAACTAGGTGAGTCCTATTCACATTGATTAAGTCTCCACTTAGGGACTTATATAGTTTTGTCTCACCTTATGTGGTTGATATGTCCTCACTTTGTGAGACACCTCTTGCATGGTCACTTGCCACTTGCTCACAGGCTTGTCAAGCGAGCTCACAAGTGTTCCATTATTGGAGGGTTAGTCAATCATTGTGTTCGACTTGACTACCTTCACCACCTTTCCTATTTAAGAAAGGTTACATTGTACATTTCATTCAACTCTTTTATCAATCTCTTTGATAATATAAATTAGGCTTAACTTGTAAGTATTTTGTGGAACTATATTTAGCTTTTTCTTTATGATCTTGGAAACCATAATAGCTTGTTCTTGCAAAAATTCTCAAAAATTGTTCAATTTTACAAAAAATCTACAAAATAATGCAATTTATATGTCAAAAATCATAACTGTATCCTTTTGTGCAATTGATCTTACACAACAAACTCTAAAAATATAATTTTTACCTAAAATAATGTAATTGATTCATCTTGTAGCACAATTGAAATTCATGTTACGCCTTTGATCCTCGAAACTGTGAAATTGATCCTCAAAAGTACATAAGTGACTCTTTTAAAAATCATATTATAATCCTAACACAAAAACAAAAAAACAAAGTGATAGAGAGCACAATATATCAGTTAATCAATCAAAATTGAATCTCTGCAATCTCAGGATCAAATGTGTTGTTTTAAAGATCAATTGTACCATTTCATGAGTTAAATGTATCAAAGCACAAATTAGATGTGTTGAAAGCCTAAAAAATCCCGCACAATAACTTCACAAAATCAGATGCACCATTTGGAGGATCAGATGTGCCATTTAGAGGATCAATTATGCCCAAATCCCAATCAGATGCATTGTTTGAGCCTGTAATTGCTCAAAAACACAAAACTTGACAAAAATTTCAAAAAATTAAAAGGGATGTGGGTCCCATCGAGCGTTTCAAAATGTGGATCATGAAAAAGACTATGCAATAATGGAAATCAAATGCAAATAACAAATCACAATCAATTTAATAACCTCAATGAAGCATAAGGAAATCAAGTAAATAAAATAAAGAAAACCTGCATGATAATCTTGTTGAGCTCCATTGCTCTTCACCTTGAAGAATGGTGTATGTGTTTTCTCTTAGATTTTTGCACAAAAGAACTTAAGATAATATGCATATATTTGTTTTGCAATGAGAGAGAGAGAGAGAGATGATGGATGAATGATGGTTGTATTTATAGATATCATGTGATACTAATCAACAGTTGAGATCGAAAAGAAGAATCCAAAGATCAATGAATGAGAATGCTTGAGAGGAATTGATGATGAGTTAACTGATTGCATAATTTGAGCTAACTGACCGTATGGATCAGTTAAGAGAATTGATTGATGAGATAAGTATGTGTGACTACTATTTAAACTAAATAGATTAGGTAGAAGATTGAACTGAATGAGAGTGAACTCAAAGTGAGTGGGAGTTGACCGATGAGGTGGAAATGGATGGATAATTAATAAAATAATTAAACAAATAAATTATATATTTCATGTACAAAAGGGAAAATAAATATAATAATAATTTAATTTATTTATAGAAGAAGATAATGTTGGGAAGAATAATTAGTTTAAGTAAATAATTATAAATTATTATTCAATTATTATGATTTAGGAAAAATATTAACTTGAAGATAAATTAATTAAATAATTATGAATTATTTAATCAATTTACAATAGGGAATAACTAATAAATTAATTAAATAATTGAAATGATTTAATTAATAGAGGAAAATGATGAAGTTGATTATTTAATTAAATAATTCAAAATTATTTACTCAAAGTAAAAATGGAGGGAAATTTTAGATTTTAAATAATTAAATAATTAACAATTATTTAATCATCCAAGATGAAGGGGAAATAATGATAATTTAATTAAACAATGAAATTATCTAATTAAATTTAGAAGAAGAATTGATGAGACACGATGATGGAAAATGATGATATTTTAGAAGAAATGAGTTAGTCATTTTTAGGTGTCTACACAAATCACTCATGCTCAAATGGTAGAAGCTAATGGAATGGGAGAGTTTTAAAGGGTTGTTCTCTTTGTGAGGAAGGAGTGTCCTAAAGGTCGCAATAATATTTGTATGTAGGGAAGTGGTGGTATTTATTTTTATCGCTTTCTTCATGAGGAAGGATAATTTGGTGAATAGTGGGGGTGTTGATTCATGGTATGGTGGTGGTGGTTTGGGGGTGTGTTCTAGCAAACCTCTAAATAGATGTGGTGATTGTAATTTGTATGTGATTGTTTGCATAAATTACGTTAAGACCCTATTGAGAGTTATTAAGGAAAGCATTTAAGCAATGCTTTTTTATTTCACACAACCTTTCTAGGAGAGCTAACTCTAAGGCTCAATCATTTTTTTTTTTATTGTATCTATTATAGGATACAAAGTCACTCTTACTATTGATCAATAACTTCAAATTTTGATTGATTTGCCTTGAGTTCATTTAGGATAGATTCCACTCAATCCTCTATAATTCTAATACACATGTGCTTGGTATATTGGGTGTATGGAGAGAGAAGAGATAGGTAATATGTTCTTTAGTGTGTTAGTTTGAGTATTTATGTTTAACTTGTTTGATTGTTTTAATTGACTTTGGTAATTCTATTGATTGAGATTTGCTCAATTTTTTTTATTTGTTTGTTGTTGCATCTCATTTGTAAGGACCTAAGAATTAAGTTGATGTTTTATTTTCATTTATTGAATGAATTTTGATTGATAAATTAAATGATTATGATACAAGCTAAATGTTGAAATGCGTTATTTAAATACAATAAATGAATTTTTAGCCTACATTTTCATGTTTTTCCCAAATAAAAAAAGTGAGCTAATTAACTACCAAATAAAACAATTAACTAAATGTAACTACAATAATTTTAATTGATTGAATGGATGCAAAAATAAAAATTACAAATCTTTGTTCTTCTTGGTTTTCTATGCAATTTGAAAGTGGTTTCATATATGTTTTTGTCTTGGCTTGTGTTTGCTTGGATGAAGACTAATTTATTATTGGTTGATATTGTTGAAAATGTTTAGCTCTAAAGAGAGTATGTTATTGAAATGGCACTAGTATTTACAATTAATCATACTAATTTAATAAAATGAAGAAATCTATTTAAATAATAAATATGAGAAGTAGTAATATATTGTTAAAAGTCCAAGCAAGATGACGAATCAATTAACTAGTCTACCCACTATTCTACTCTAATATTCTGGAAATAAACTACTCTACTAACTTTCAAAAAAATATTGTAGTTTCATGTGTAGGATATTGGCAACCTATGATGATAAAGAAAGGCATGGGTTTGATGAAATGCGCAAGACAAATGAGAGGGGGGGTGAATCAGTTGTATCAAATAATTTTACTTTAAACTTAATCTTTTCTCTTTAACTTCAATATGTTATTAAGTGTAAACATGAAATGCAAATAACAGAAAGCAAACACCAGAGACACCAGATTTACGTGGAAAACCCAATGAGGGAAAAACCACGGTGAGGATTAACTCACAATATAGTAGTAATGCAATATCAGATACAAAGGCTCACTTCCAGAGGGTTCACTACCCAGATACAAAGGCTCACTACCGAAATGCAAGGGCTCACTGCCTTCAAAGGACTCACTGTCTAGAAAGGAGGCTCATTGCCTATAGAAAATATAAAGATATAAATGAAGATCCACCACAAGGGTTCCACATATTTGCAACCTGATCAAAAGGTTGTAGATGCCATCAACTCACTGCTTTGAGGAATCTAACACCTTAAAGTATTGTTGCCTTAATTCGCTCTTCCACTCTTTGAATTTCACACTTGTTCGCACACTTCACTCACTTGCTTGATTTGTGGATGGATGGATACCAAATTCACTACAACTTGATTTGATTTTATACCATGTTCAACCTTAGGAACATTCTCCAAGGTTGGCTATACAATTTTATTTACAAATTCAAACTAGGTCAGCTACTCAACATTCTTGCGGTGGATAAGAATGAGAGAGGAAAACTTACATATTTAATCTAGGACCCAAACAACATCTTGGATCAAGAACACACTTTCTTAAGACGATGTAAAATCTTAGTGTAACGTGTAGACACTAGGTCGGCCAAACCTAATGAAAACACCAATAGTCTTTGAAGTACACACATCTCTAGCAATATAATCACACGTGAGTCACTCAGCATGCTTCACCAAAAAAAATTTACCATCTCTGAGAACACCTCAGGTACATCCACAACAATTGCAACAAACTTCATTCATAGAGAACACTTCATCGGTCCAACTAGACCAGTCAACAAAACACAAAAGCTCTGGAGCAGGTCTTCTGGAGTGCCAAATCACAAGCAAGTTTGTTAGAACATAGAAACCGTCAAAAAGATTCATCTCCTAGATCCACAAGATCTGAAACCAAATATCAGAAGACTACGAAGCCAAAACATTTCTCCTAGTCCACAAGCAAAAAGTTCTGCCAAACCAGTTCACACAATGGTGAACACACCTTCTACTTGCCATTGACTCAGAAGCTAAAACTCGGTATATACAATCCACTGAAACTTATGGACATACTTATAGATCCGCATATGCATAGGATCAATACAAAGAAAATGCAGAGCACAATATCATAGCGCATTCAAAACACACTTCAACACTGATTTCATTATTTCTCAAATTTTCTCAAAAGCACTTGGCAAAAACACAACTACACCTTCATAAATATAGCTCCATGTACTCTGAGTACTTCTACAGTATCTCAACTATACAAATACCATTTGTACATGACATGAACTGTGTTGACATCAATGACAACATTAATGAAAACACCATCAAACACATCCATACTTGCAACAATGTTCCCTCAATGATCTAGATTTTTTAATCCTCTCTCCTCTCTAACCTAGGATACTCCACTTAATAAAAAAAACAAAGGGGATGAGAAAGTAAACTCAAAGGGAAATGTCTAGGAATATTGTACTTTTTATTTTACAAGCTTGGAATTTTAAAAAATGGTGAATAAAATAGCCTAGGGGTTGTATAGAGCTTGATTTTTGTAGAAATAACTTAGAATATTACTTGGAACCTATAGAATTAACTTTATAAACTATTGCAATGAGTATGAAAGAGAAGTCAAAACTAAAAAAAATATTTGAAAGAGGCAACCAAAATAATAAAAGACCCTTTTGTGAATCCATTGAGAGAGTATTACTAAGTTCAAATTCATATTTTTGGGGTTGTAACTAAAGGATCAATAGAATTAGTTATAGTTACAAAAAAATGGGCTTGAGTTCAAGGCTAAAATTGGGTGCAATAAGGGAAAATTTCAAAGTCTTGGTGCACCAAAAAAGATTAATGAAATCAACCATTTTACCAATATCAAACCACCTAGGTAAATTTTAGGTTGCATGGGCTACTTTCAAGTCGCCTAGGTGATACAAGACTAAGATAGGTGATATGAGAGCTAAAAAAAGAGGTTTTGGAAGGTGAAGGGGCACTCATGAAATCCATGATTTTGGACAACATGGAGAAAGGGTGAGGATCCTAGGAGCTACCTAAATACATCCATCAAGAATAGAAAAGTTTAGAGTGAGTTTATTCATGCCACATTGGTCATGTGTAGGACCATCAAATCAACATCAAATTTCCTTGAATGAATCTATAATTTTGGGCACTTATAGTACCAAACTTCCACACCTCTTTCCTTTACTACAAATTAACCTATAGTCACAACACTTAACTAACCCATTTCTATAACCCATACCACATACCATATGATAAATACTCAAGTATATTTCTTCTTTCATGCCTTTATCCTAATTCATCACTTCATCCACCCTCTCACCTCTCAAAACCTACTAAAAATTCTTATTTGTTCAACATCCCCTCCTCTACCCATATGCACTATTCATAAAATAGATCAAGTATAGAAGAGAATGAATGCAAAGCCTACAAATAGTGAATTTATGTATGTTATACCCACACCACTATCTTATTATATTGTGGAATGCCAATTACCTATGGGATTTTTGGAACCATAGTTTTTTTATGTATGATGGAAAGGGTAATCCTAATACACATATTAGATATTATGCCACTACATATGTAGGCTTTATTTATGAGGATAAGTTATTGACAAATTTATTTCCACACACTTTGAAGGATTTTTGTATAGAGTGGATTTTCACTTCCTTGATGGTCTATTCCTTCTCTTGATAAATTTTATAAATTATTTCAAAGTTAAGATGGACCTTATAGTGACTATTATTGATTTATTGAAGTGATCCCAAGGATCTAATGAACACATTATGACTATGTCAGTTAATTTCTATATTTACAATTTGAGTTGGCTAATTTATACAATACTAATATACAAAACAATTACTAAGGGTTTAATCAAACCAATTCAAGATAGTGTGTACTTGAATTTTTTTATTTCTTTTTATGAATTTGTGTGCATGTGTTAAAAATTTAGAATCTAGGTTGCTTACATGTAATGCCTCTAATATGTCTTATCAAGTAAACATTTTCTACCCTTTTAAGTATCCAAATTTAAATCATTTTTAAGATTGTAGTGTTATGAAGGAAAGTGTGAATCAAATGGATAATAATTTTTTCTTTATTTAAAAAATATCTTAAGAAGTTCACTAAGCTTTAAGAACCCTTAAATGACGTGCTTAAAGTTTTCTGAATGCTACTCTAATTAAAATCCTTCATGTTTTTCTATTGGATACCTCTAAAGCACTTAATAAGTCATATAATGACTAGGAATTATGTAATTATGATAGATTAAAATCACATTGTACACAATCTTGCTTGACTTATAAGCATAAGGTACAAGATCTCAATGACAAAAATATGAATAAAATTGATGGGGTTAATAATAATTAAAATTCACTAGTTGCACCCCATAAAAGTATATTATTAACTTATACATATCCATTTCCAAGTCATTTACATTATGTAGATACAAAATCTAAAGATAATAATATGTAATATTAGGATAAAGCTTTTTCAAGAAATATTGAGTGTAAAGCCACATCTTATTCACATTATAGTGCACCGTTGATTATATTTTTTTGATGAGGAGATCCCACAAAACTATTATGGACCATTGTATACTAAAACATGCATTAAAGAATGGGAAGTTTGAATTTTTTTAATTAATTCAAGTAATGAATTTAATATTTTCTCGAAAGACTAATTGGTTGCTACAAAAATAAACCCAACACCATATTCCAATTTGAGGGTTTCTTTACAGATGGTAAATTAAAATTTACTTAATACTTTGGGTTGTGTCATCTTGCCACTTGAATTTGGGCTTATTATAGTAAAATTTTCATGTCACATGATTCCCACTACAAATTGGCTCACTATTTTACTTGGGAGACTATGGATAGAGCATTTGAAATTAGTTCCTTATATGGTGCATCGATATTTTTTTTTTTCATGAAGTATTGCAAAGATAAGAATAGATCAATCCAAACTACTAATAGAGTTGATTAATGTCTATTTGGGTGCATATATTCCATCTACAAAATAAATTCCATATGAAAAACAAGATGGTATTCATAAAATATCGAGAGGTATGTTTCAAGAGAAACAAGAGAAATAAAAGATAAACAATAATTCAATAAAAAAGACCCTCCAATCAAACACCATATACCACAATAATAACAAAATAACTAAAAATAAAACATCAAGCAAGAGTCAAAGAAAGAAGAAAAATGGGGAAATTTTTGAATTTCACATAAACAAAGCATGTAAACCAAAACAATAAGTTATGATGCATTAAAAATAAAATTCCACCATAAGTAAAAAATACACTAAAATGAAAAATATGTTATTGAAAAAGCAAACAAACAAAGAGAAAAGTAGAATGAAAGGAAAGAAAATTGGATGATTATTTTTGGAACAATAATGATCTAATGGTTGACGAACATGAGATGTTGGTATTTAAGAAATAGAATTTTCAATGATTTATGGGATTTTTTTAGATTATATTTTCTATTCCTATAGGTTAGACTTTGTTTTTTTTCTATTTTAAAATTCAACCTTATTTCCTTTTTGCATTTTCTATGATTTTACCTCTGTTGTTGTAACTTTTATACTTAATTAACCTTTTAAATTTAATTTTCCCTACTTCAAATACATTTTTGGATTTCCTTTTATATTTTTCTTATACCTTTATTCTTATTTCTCCAAATTTCTTTTGACATCCTTGTGTTCATGATTCATTACCATGACATTGTTCTATCATGCCATTTAGAGCTTATATATTGGACTTGCAATATTCTCTCACACTTCCTAGATCTTGCTTATTGATTACATATTTCTATATCGTGCTTACTAGAGCTTACTATTGTTCCTACTTTAATATATCATGTTATACATCATGTTTACATTCAAATATTGTTCTTATTAGAGCCTCTACTTTGGTCTTAGATTGATACAATTGATCTTGCTCATTATAGCTTTATATATTGAGTCTACACATTGACACATATTATTACCTAGAGGTACTTGCTATATTTATATTTCCATGTCACACTTCTATATATTTACACTTTAATCAAATAAATTGACATGTTTTACTTCTAAAGTCACTTGCACTTTAATAAACACCATATCTTCCCTCCATTTACATATTATGCTTGTATTACACTATAGAAAAATCTTGGAGGGGAATATTTATTTTCCCTTATACTTTGTGTGATCCTATTGCTACATATTTAACATTTACATCAGGGTGGAATCATGCATTCCCCTTTTCTATATGTCACATCTTTATGGTTACATCCTTATATTATGAGCATTGATGAGTCCATTTATTAGCTCATTTTTTGTTATCTTTATGCTTCTTATAAGACATTCCTAAGATCATTATTCTTACAATATGCCATCTTTTATGTTTATTAAGCAGACTTTGAACTTGGTTAAAGTATATGTAACTGTAGTTATGATATGATGGTGTTGCTTGATTTATATGTGAATATGTATGAATTATGATTGATATCTATGTTTAATCATGGTAGTTAGTATTGTGTGCATGTTTTATGAACTAACCTCTTACAGTTCGATAATACATTGTAGCCCGCAACAACTACAAAATGCAACCCATAGCTGAAGGATTTCTTGGACATCGAAACAAGGGATGTTCCTGAATACACTAAACACAATAACTACAACATGGAGACACTTGATGAAGGCAATTGTGCACCACTATGACAAAAAATAAAGGCATTGAAGAAGGAGAACCCTATTATCATTAGGATTCTGGCATAACTAATTCTATGTTCCATGTTTTAGTTCTATTATTGCAGAGTTCTAATCCTATTTGGATTCTTATTTCTTTTCAGTTGCACTTATGATAACTAAATCTTAATTACGCTATGATATCTAAAGAGTTGTAATTAATGATTTCAGTTTAGAGTTGTGTTCTAAATAAACTCCCCCATGCATGTATATAGCTAGTGGTTGAGTCTTTAGAATAGAGAGTTGATTAATCTTTAAGTTGTGGATTTGGTTATCAAAACACTTTTCATTTTTTCAGTTGTTAATACATAGACATGTTGATTCAAACATGGTTTTTCTTAATACAATCTTTGAGAAAGATTTCATGGAATATTTTGGAATGTATAATGAATGATCTTAAGTTGATATGATTGAGTTGAATTTGAATATTTAGATTTGGTTTAGTTTAGTGGAGACATCCACTTGAGCAAGGGCCACTCAAGGTACTATCCACTACATTTATACTTTTTATTTCTGATAGTAGTTACTTCATAATTGCATAATAAGTTAAGATAGATTCTCGTATCAAAGTTATCCATATAATTATTGTTCATGATTTATGATTGAATTTATTCAACTTATGGTACTCCGGAGTGTAGAATAGATTTAGTTATCAATTTCTAGTCAGTTTCAACATTTTACCTATTAACAGTAGTTCAGTCACAAACTATGTTGTAGGTACCTATAGCCAAGCACCAACTTTACTTCTTTTACTGTTATGCATTTTTATGATTTTACAGTAAGTACAATACCTTCACTAGGATAATTTAGGTAGCCTCAGGTCTTTGAAAGCACATACAGTGCCAGTACCATCACAAGCCTACTAGCCATGGTCGATAATTTAATGAAAGTATTTTCAATGTCAAGTGGATTGTTCAGTCAGGTTTTCCCCTAAATTGTGCAATTTCCACCAAGTTTATTAGACATTAGAATGGACTCTACAAACATTGCATTAAAAATTACTAATGTTTTGTAAATAATACTTGAGAAAAATAAGGATTTTATGATGACAATTTGGGGTAAGGAAATGGAAAGTAAATGAAACAAGGGTAAAAAAATGTACAATCCTGGGGCTCATCATAAAGCTTATATGATTTTAATCTAAATTTAGTATTGTGCTTGCATGGTGTGCATGTGTGTGTGTGTATTTCAATTCTTCCATCTTGATAGACTTTCTTAAGATGATTATGAAAGAAATTTTGATATCAAATATGCTCTTGCTAATAATTTTCTTATATGGCTATGTGTACTTATATTCATATTTGTATTAAAAACCTTCTTTAAGATGTCTATAATAAATTATTTGATATGTATGCAAGCATAAAGAATATTAAAAACACCTAAACTACTATATATACTAGCTGTTTTATAAGTAAAAATGTTTACCATGATTTCATTATATGCTTTAATTATATTTTAATCATGTATACTTTAAAATTTCAATCAATACATAAAGTCAAAAATAATTCCCAACAAACATTGTGACAAATGTTAGATATCTTATGTAAACCTTAGTAGTTAAACCATCATCCTATTTGGTCAATCATATAATTAGATTAAAAATTTAATATAAAAAGAATTAAAAAATAATAGTGAATTTCCTTCATTTTCATAACCCAAGGAGTTGGGTTGTAGCATATGGTGTTAGAGGACTAGGTTCAACTTTAACATAATACTCACTATGTGATAATGATGTGTGAACTTTGATTGTGCACACTCTACTTTTCAAATTTCTCTACTTTCTCCTAGGTTTCTCTGATGATCCGACATGATAGGGGGCCCAACAAGGCTCCCCCATCCAAAAAAATTGTTCCCCATCTGGGTACAACTATGGGTTTTGTGGCCTCACCTTCTTTAGGTGTTTTTTCACATACCCCTAGCAAATCCCCTGTCACCCCCTTTGGGGTTGGACTCCTTTTTTGAGAACAACGATCCAACATCTTATGTGGACAAACTTGTGGGTGCAAGCGCAATAACTATGGCTGCTCAACATACTTTGTCCGCTTCATTCTCTGTTGATGGATCATAAGTCAATATCCCTAACTAACTTTTGGATGAGGCAATCAAAGGTTTAGAGTTGTCTTTGGTGGGAAAATTCTTAGAAAACTGCTCAAACATTGATACTTGGAATATTAAAGGTAGCATTTCTATAAGCTCCATGCCTAAAGGTTTATTCCTATTTAGTTTTGTATTGAACGAAGATATGATTAAGGTCCTCATGGGTGGTCCTTGGACCTTTGATTAGGTTTTTAACTTTTTTCTATCCCTTTGTAAATGGAAACTAGGCTTTGATGTTTTAGCCAACCTTGATAAGGTAGCTCCTACTTGGGTTTGCCTACTTGGTCTCCCTTTGGAATTTTGAAATCATGGAATCTTTAAACGGATAGTTGAATATTTTGGCACCCTTTTAGCTATGGAAAAAGTCACTCAACTCAAGTCTCGACTTTTTTTTTCCAGAATTTGTGTTAGTGTAGCCATTAATACAATCTTCCCAACCACGATTACCCTGAAGTCAAAGTTTGGTAAGTGGGTTCAACCCTTGGAATAAAAAAATTCTAGAGATTTTTTCCAGGCCTGCAACAAGTATGGTCATTTGTAGAATGTTTGCAATAAGAAGCTTACAGATCCTTTGAATGGGCAAATGGGTGTCAAAAAACCCCCTTCTAAAAGTGTTGTAATGATTAACTTTGGGACCAATGCTGAAAATATTTTGAATCCTACCTCAGATGTGGCTAATCCTTTATCAAAGGATGAGCTTGCTATGGTTTTTCTATTGAGAAGAATCTTATGAATCACTAGAATTATGCAGACTCTAATACTTCTTCCAAAAGGGAATTTTTTTTTGCTCCTACCAAGTATGGCTCAACAAAGCCTTTGACTACCTACTATGAGAATGCTTCTGAGACCATTTTCCCAACAAATACTATTCAACCTAGTTTGGTTAGGGAAGAACAAGATAAATCTTGTAGTCTTGAATCTAATATTTTGGATATTGAAAATTCAGTTCCTGATCTTGAATGAAAAGGAAATATGTTCTCTTTCCTAGAAAAGAACATAGATGCTCATGAGGAAGGAGAGATAGACCAACAACGGGAACAAAGTAAGGATTCTTCTCCTATTTCCTCTCTTGGGAAACAACAACATATAGAAGACTAACAATCATCTCTAAACAATAAGGATGAAAAAAGTATAAAGGATTCTATGGTCATATTGGGTTTATCCTCTCCCCCTACTGATGCAATAGTTGAAGAAGAATGGACTTAGCCAAATGCAAAGTATATAAAGAAAAAGGAACCTAATGTGGGTGGAGGGAACAGAGTTGGAAGGTCGCCCCTAAAGGAGTCAAGGAACAAATACATGATCCAAGATGTTGCCTCTAGCAAACAAAAAAATCTTAACTCTCTCACAGGAGCTAAGTCAAGAAAGAAGTAAGTGTTGGGGGTCTCCCCCCCTTTGCAATATTAAGGTGGTCTTTTTATTTTTGTAGTTAAAAATGAAATTAATTTCATGGAACATTAGGGACCTAAACAACACATTCAAACAATATTTTAAAACAAATTGTATGTTTGATTGTAAACTAGATTTTTTTGATTTAAGAGACTAAATGAAAAAGGATATCTTTGAAAAAGTTGTTAAGTGCTTTTGGCCTAGCACAAAATTTTCTATCAGTGATGTTGGTGGAGCTTTGGGAGGTATCACCACTTGTTAGAATATAGCTAGACTGATAGGATCCATCAGGTTTTGCAATAAAAACTGCCTAATGGTCTCCTTTGAAGACATTTTTATTTCATCTAAATGGAACTTAATAAACATTTATGGTCCCAAATCTCACCTTGATAGACCTTATATATAATAGTTTTTGGAATTTGAAATAAATAACAGAAAGGATGATTTATGGATGTTGGGAGGGGACTTCAATTCCCCACAGTTTCCTTCAGAAATGCAAGGAGGTCTGGATGACTTCTTAGAAAGTATGATGGATTTGGTGTTGATTTTTAATTCAATGGATTTAATGGATATCTCCCTTATTGGAATGTTCTTTACTTGGTCTAAAAAACATCAAGGCAACCATCTCATTTATGTCAAACTTGATCACTTTCTCATCTCTCAAATTGAAATATATTTCAGGACCTTACTCTCATTGCCTTGTTGAGAATGGGTTTGAACCATAATGCTCTCCTCCTTATTTGGGATGATAAATTTGCCAAAGGACCTTTTCCTTTTAGATACAAAATAATGTGGACCCAACATCTGGATTTTAGAACTCTTATGGAAAGTTGGTGGAATGAACCCTAGATTGGAACTCTTATGTCTCACTTGGGCAAAAAACTAAAAAAAGTTAAAGAACGTGTCAAAGGATGGAATAAATTCCCTTTTGGAAATATTTTCCATACTAAGAAATCATTAGCAGCTAAGATCAAAGAGATTCGAGATTTGATGGAGCAGGGAGTGGTTAATGAATCCATATGCAATGAAGAACAAGACCTGAGAATTCAATTGTTCAAAATAAATAAAAGATAAGAAATCTTTTGGAAATCAAAATTCAAGATTCAATGGCTGGTGGAAGGGGATAGGAACACTAAATTTTTTCACCAATAAAATTTAAAGCATAGAAGCAGAAACGAGATTAGATTTTTGAAAGGAGAGGATGGGTCAATCCTTAATTCAGAAGATTAATTTTTTGATGAAGTGGTTTCATTCTTCTCAAACTTCCAAAATGCTCCTGTTGCTGATCTAGATGAGCTTGAAAACCTATTGCAGGTTATTCCTCAAGTCATCTTTGAGAAAGATCTACAAGATTTTTCCAAAGTTGTTTCTCTTGAAGAAGTCAAGATTGTGGTTTTCTCTTTTGGTGCTTATAAAGCCCTTGGACCAGATGGTTTCCCTCTAGCCTTTTTCCATGAATTTTGGGATGTCACCTTTGTTGATCTATTTAATGATACTCATGATTTGTTTAGATTAGGTAGACTCTTAAACCGGTTTAATGCTATTTTTATTGCACTTATTCCCAAATATGAAGAAGTGTCCTCAATGCAATAATTTAGGCCTATAAGCCTTTGTAACACCACTTATAATATTTTTTCAAAGATATTGGTTAACAGATTGAAGTCGGTTTTGAACAAGATGATTGTTGTTAGCCAGAAAGGTTTTGTTCAGGGGAGCCACATCTTAGATGCTACTATATATATCCATGAGGTTTTCCACTCAATGAAATTAAGTAAGAAATATGGTATGACTCTCAAACTTGACATTTCTAAAGCTTATGATAGGGTTTCCTGGCTATTTCTCATTGTTGTCCTCAAAAAGTTTGGGTTAAGAGGAAGATTCCTCAATTTAATAACTTCTTGTGTCATGAATCTGAAATTTTTGGTTCTAGTTAATGGTGTTCCTAAGGGATTATTCTCATGTGGAAGGGGTTTAAGACAAGATGAACCCCTTCCACCTTATCTCTTTGTAATAGTGGTTGACGTCCTAGGAAGAAATATTCAAAAATTGCTAGATACAAAGCTGCTAAAAGGGTTCAAAGCTACTTCCTCCCTATCCCGACCTCTCATTAGAAATTTTTTGATGACACTATTCTTATGGGGAAGCTTTGGTTGCTAAGGCAGTTCATTGGAAAGATATCCTTAATAAGTATGCTAACGTTTTGAGTCAACACATCAAATATAATAAAAGTAAAATTTGTTTCTTCAACACTGACCAAATAATTAAAGTAAGGGTGTTGCGCACAATTGGTTGTCAAGAAGCTAATCTTTGTGCTACTTACCTGATCTCCTACTCATCTCCAAAAAACCACATAATAACTATTGGAACTACATACTTGAAAGGATCCAAAAAAACTAGCAGGTTGAAAAGGAAGAATTTTAAGCCAAGAAACTACAACTACTCAAAGCCTCATTGCAAAATATTCCAGTCTATTACCTCTCGCTCTTTAATATTCTGAACTTTATAGATGAAAATATTGAATTGATTCAAAGAAGATTTGTGTGGTCAAGAATGGAGGAAATAAACAGGATGGCCCTTGTTGGATGGGAAAAAAATTGTGCTTTGAAGAAGGATGGTGGTTTAGGTATTTGAAGGGTGAAGCTCCTTAACAAAGCCTTGGTTGCTAAAATGGGATGGTACCTATTGGAATAAGCAAAATATTGGGTCATGATCCTAAGAAAGAAATGCTTGAGAAACAAAGAACATGGTTGTTTCCTTTGGGATGATGAGTTTCCTTATGGTTCTCTCTTTTGGAATAATTTTATTAAAATTAGAGGAACTCTGAAACTAGGAGCTAAAAAGAGAATAGGGAATGGTCAAGATACTAATTTTTGGGAAGATTTTTGGACAAAAATTACACCTTTATCTTTGAATAACAATCTCCTATAGATCAAACACAGGTTTATAAGAGCTCTTGAAAAATAGGTCACCAACTACATTAATTAGGATGGTTCAAAGGCTTGATGAACTAATTTTAGAAATTATCTTAATCGAGCTATCCTGAAAGGAGGGAGACAACATAACTGGGAAGCAACATTGCATTCTTTACTACAACAGATTGGTGAAGCTGAATTCTTTTTGAAAGACTGAAAAGATGAATGGATCTATACCAAAAACTCATATGGAAACATCTCAGTTAAATCTGTTTATGAATTCTTGGTAAAGGCCATAATTCCAAAGGGTGAATTTCATTGGAATAAGGTATAGATTAAAAACCTAATATCCAAAGTGAACAATTTTTGGTGGATAAGATTCTCACCGTAGACAATTTAAAAAAAAGAGGTTTCCAATTTGTTAATAAATGTTATTTATGCAATGAAGCCGAGGAAATAATACCGCATTTGTTGTTTCAATGTTCCTACTCATGTGAGGTTTGGTATTTTTCCTTTGCTAACCTCATGACTGAATGGCAAGATTCTCACCATAGACAAGTTAAAAAAAGAGGTTTCCAATTTGTTAATAAATGCTATTTAAGCAATGAAGATGAGGAAACAATAATGCATTTGTTGTTTCAATGTTCCTACTCATGTGAGGTTTGGTCTTTTTTCCTTGCTATCCTCATGATTGAATGGGTTTTCCCACCCTCTATAAAGTTATTCATGGACTGCTAGAACAAATTTTCTTATCCCCACAACATCATTGTTGATCTATGGTGACAAATTACCCCTTTTATTGCCTAGGGGCCATGGAAGGAGTGAAATAATAGAATCTTTAGGGATACTAGCATAAACAACAAAGATATTTGCAAGACTATCAGAAATGAGATTCAAGAAAGCATAATTACAGGGAGATATGCACCTTCTAAGCATATGCCCTCATATAAAGAAATATGAATACAAAAATTATGGGGAATAACACAAGACTTAACCAATTGTAATTGGGCTAAACAACTAATAAGAAAGACTACAATTTGGTCCCCTCTGGAAGAAGATTGGATTAAATTCAATGTTTATGGTTGCTCCAAGGGGAATCCTGGAAGGGTAAGAGTTGGGGGAGTAATAAGGGGTTGTCAAGGAAATTTTTATTGAAGGATATGGCAATGGGTTGGGAATTTTTTCAAATAACCTTGTAGAGCCTAGAGTTGTGTGGGCTAGTATAAACTAACTAAAGGACAAAGGTTAGGTAAAGGTGATAATTGAAGGAGGTTCCAAACTAATAATTGACAACATAAAAGGGAGTTTTTGATGTGCCTTGGGAACTGATAGACATCATGGACGACTATAAGATAAATCTCAATACCTTTCAACATTATAAGATTTTCCACATGTAAAAAGAAGGTAACATGGAAGTGGATGCTATGGAAAATGAAGGTTTGAGTTAGAATGGGTAGTTCTAATGGGATTTCTCATCACTACCGAGTCACATCAAAAAGATAATTAAAAAGGAGAAATTTGTCTCCATGTATAATCCTATACAGAACAATGATAGCCAACCTTTACAAGGATGATCTTTTATTATGCTCTATGATGAAAAATCAAGGAAAAGTTAAAGAGTTAGGGATCATCTTGTTTATGATTATCTAGGGCATTATGGTATGTATGGGGAAATAGAACCCTAATGACTGCATTAGTACTAATTTCTATTTGAAGATGAAGATTAACATGTGGAAAGAAAATTTTAGTGTTTTTCTAAGTATTGTTCCTAAGGGGTGGTAGTTTAAAATAATTAAAAGGACATTACCTGCTCAAAATATTTTCAAAAATCATTTTATTTCCAATAAAAAAGACATCTCTATATCGGTCTTTGCTTGTAAATTCGTGTGAGCTATAAGCTACTCAAAATTACCTTTTGTTGACTTGAAATTCATAATTCCCAATAAGGGATAGAGAGGCATGCATGAGATCTTTTCTTGTGATCCACCTGAATCTCGAACTATTATAATTCTTCATAGCTGGTTTAATTTGATGCTCTCCCAAATGTAAATCTCAAGTGTAACCCTCAATGCTGAAGATTTCACTTTGCCAGTGATCTCGATGTCAGATGATATTAGCTTAGTAAACAACTAATTTTTTCTATGAAAAGACTATTTGATTAGTGAGGATACTATGCAGGGCCTAGGAAGAGGATTGAACCAAGTAATTGTGATTCCCTCAGAAAAAATACAAAATTATGGGATATTTTTGAAAGAGCGGGTTTCACCCCATTATTTGAAGCTATGGAGGGATACAACGAAGCCCTAAGCTACAAGTTTTCTAACTCCTAGAGTGATTGGGAAGTAAAAATTGGAGGGCTCCAATTCATTGTTAATGCTAAATTAATTTCTCAAGCCACGATCCTACCTTATGAAGGAAAGAAGATTGCTAAAAAGAGTACAGGGAATTACTAGGAATACATTGACAAATTTTTTGAGGTAAAAGAAAAAGTGAAGAGATTCCAAAATGGCCACTCTAGACTAAAGATTCAGATACCCTACCATAATGTAAGTTTGTTTGTGATGAAATAATTTACTCTTAAAGGTCATTTTCAATCAGTTCATGACTGTCACTTTCCTATCCTAAGTCACATCTGCCACTTGGAGAAAATTAACCTTCCTTTCTTTCCCCTCTCATCTCTCCAACAAAGCATGGAAAATGGCACCAACCACTCATTGCATTAGAGTATCATAAGAGCTATCTGCAAGTTTGTCCTTGCTACCACACCACAAAAGAATCTGGACCTTAACCTCCTTGGAAACCCTCATTCTCCTAAAATCTTTTTTCGCATAGAGGTTCTTGAAAGTAAACCTCACCCCCTGACAAAGTGACTAAGTCGAAAAAGAACAAGTCCCAGATAGATGAACCCTCTTGGGATGAGCTCCTAAAAATCACTTAGGAGAAATGTAATTCTTCACCCCTATTCCGACTTAATTAAAAATAGAAAGGAGGTGATTGAAATGAAGGGAAATATGTTATGGGTGTTAAAATAGGGGTATGATAAACCTATCTTCCTTATTTCATTGGGAAATGAGATCCACACAAAGAATTGGCGTGCAACCCTTAGGTGAGTCAACTCAAGGTGTGAATCTATAGATTTCCTTATGACTAAAGGATGGGGGTTAGGTTCACTAGGCACTTTTGGAAGAAAAACTAAAAATAGTAAACTAACCCAATTATACCAAATTAAACTTGAAAGAACAATATTAAACTCAAAATAAGTAGAACCAGAAATTAAATTGCAGATCTGAGAAGGGAAGAACTATGTTTACTAGACACCAAAAGTGAGTTTTCAAAGGTTGAATGAACTCATTTGCCTAGGGGTGAATGGGTCCACTGTCAAGGTTTTCTACAACTTTCGAGAGCCTTTGATGCTAATATGTAGCTTTCAATTTGTCCAAGTGGTGGTGATAGAACTATTGTCAAATAGATTGCACCCGAATGCTCGAATGTTAAAATTCAGCAATCTATTGAAACATGGGAACTAATTCCAGGTTGTGGGTACCCTATAAGGAATTAGACTTCCAGATTCTAGGCTGGTTCCTATATGATTTCTTGATTAATAACTGAGTAATTTTTTGGGAAAAGGGAGAAAGACTAAAATTAAATGCAGAACTATAAATCTTAACTATGGTGATGCACCGAAGAATCCAATATGCAGACTTAACTCACAGAACGATTACTCACTATTTTCATTTTTTGGACAACTTGATCTAATAGCTCAAACACTTAAATGTTTTAAACAGAGGCTTTAAAGAAACAATCATAGAAGGGAAATATGATTTCCACAACTAGACTGTTTGATTATTGATTTGCGCAATGTTTAACCAGTGAATTTAAAGTAGGATGCATACAAAAATTCATGAAGGAGACAAAAGTATTTAAAGGTTTCAAAAACTGCAAACACAATAACTCTTCGATCAATCCTACATAACAATGATGCTTGAAAACTTGAAGGAAAATTCTAAAATGATGGTAATGAAAGGAGTCTTTCTACAAAAAATACACTAATTGGCCTGTAAACCTGCTACTATATTAATCTGAAATAAGCTGAGTTACAAATAATTCACTTTGCAGAATGCAAAGGAGAAAAACAAGAACTAGGAAAAAAAAATTAAGTTTTTCCAATATATACAAAAGGCCTTCAAAAAGGCATGGAGGTGGAATTGAAAGTCAATTTCAGTGAGAAAATGATAACTCCAAAGTAATCCACGAGCAAAAGCAAATATATCTGAAAAAAGGGCTCAAACCCATGCAAAAATGAGTGCATGGTGGTCCAAACTCGCTATCAAGTCATAACTGATCCATGGAAAACTCGAACTAAACTGAGAATCCCACAAAAGGTGGGCCCAAGCATGCGAAAGTCACCTTGTTTATATCAATCCACCCATGCAAACTAGAACTCCACCTTTGTCTAAAAGTTTGAAACAACCGTATTTAGCTTGACCCACCAATGCATAATTTTTGCATTTTGCAAAAAATGATTGTGAGTAAATAATAAAGTAATTAAATTAATTACTTTACTATTTACAACTACTACTTATTTGACTTTACAATTCATGAAAAATAATAAAGTAATTTGGAATATTACTTTATTATCTTTTTACAATTATTTTGCAAATTGTAAAGTCATGCACATAATATGCAACCCTTATCACTCCACAAAAACCATGCATTACTTAATCTAAAGGCATTATTCACCTCTTATATAATGGTCGACCACTTCATGTTAGCATCTTGACTTAGAGTCAAGGCCACAGATGACAAATAAAACAAAATGATTAAACTAAAATCATTATCAAAAGAAGTCCTTTGTTGAAAATAGGGCAAGAAAAGTGGTGAACCCTAATCATCTTCTCACTTCACACTTGACTTTTTTGCCATTCTGGAAAGCACCATTGCGCCGCCATGCTACTGAGAATAAGGTTTTGTGGGAGTCTAAAGAAACTGCTTGGAATTGATGAATTTATCCCTTCAGATGATTGACTCCTCCATACGCAGGCCTGGTAAGTTATCCAATATATTTTATGGCTCCATCTTCTAGTTTGAATGTAGGAAATGGCCTTCATAGCCACAACATGTATGAGTTTTCCTCTGTGTTTGTCTCTTTTATTCTGGCCGCCATGAGAAACTTGTGGTTTCTTTGTATAGCATCCATTACGGCCTCTGCAGTCTTATGAAATGATAGAAAGTCTGGCTTTAAAACTCATGCTCTTGGCCGCCATGCTTTTTGTTCTCCTGGTGAGTGATTGGACTCGGCCTCTGTGTTTTGATTTTTCTATGTCTTATGGCTTCAGCCTTTCATTTTGGATTCCATTTGTATTCTTTTAGCCTTTGTGTTCCCTTTAACTAGAACTGGCCATGTACAGGCCATGGCTTTACCTTGTATCTTTTGGCAGACTCTCACATGGGTATCCCTTGTAATTTCTGGTCAATGATTTTCTACTGTATTTTGTAACTTTCTGTGTTCGACCCAAGAGAAAATAGTGTGTATTCTACATTTTGGAACAAACCCGTATGTGGGTGTTTGCCATTTAAAGAAAATACACTTTCTTTTACCTCTCACTTGAAAACCCTATGTGGGTAAACTGGAATTTGTAAAAAAAACTATGTTCATTCGTAGTCTGGTGGTATCACAACCAGGTTATTTCACTCTCTTTTTAATTTCATTGTACAAGTCTCAAATTTGTAATCTATAGCTTCACTTGTATTCTTTCAGTTTACTGTATTCCCTTTGACTGAAACCCTAGCTCGAGGGTATTTGACTGCCACCATTTGTTCACAGGCTAAAAAAATTACACTGGCATACTGAATAAAAAATAAATTGTATTGTATCTTCAAACAGTGTACTCTGGAACTGTTTCCCTCCACTGTCAGCAAAATGAGACTCTCGGAAAAAATGAGACTAGTTGTCTTCTATGAAGTATGTTACTTAACTTGTCTGTACAATGTCCTTTTATGATTAAGTTTGACATCCTTAGCTCTTCCCATATTTTATTCTGGTAGATGGCACTTCTCCTTTACACTGTTTAATGTAAATCAATGTCATGTGTTCATCTTATGAGTGTGCATACACAATGAGGAGGCACTGCCTTCAAACTGCTCAGATTTTGCCTTCACTATTGTTTCCATGATGAGATAACAATCTAGTTTGTATCATCTACATACTAGTCACCATAAGGAACTTGTGCCTGTAATCTTCCATTCTAATGAGAATATGAGGCTCTTTTCATGCTTGTCTGTCCTTACATTTTTATTCCTCCCTACACCTGGCATTCTTCATGCATTTATCATTTAACTTGGAGATTTATTGATGGAAGATTTGTTCTCAAACATGTAAAACAACTCTGACCTGGAAAGTATGATTTGTTGCTTGAAATATGAGTTCATTTACTGCATTTTTAAGACCATAATACAACCTCTGACTTGGAAAGTGTTTCTAGTGTGAAAAGCTACTCAATACTAGTAATTGTATGATATGTAATGTTGTGTTGTACATACTCTTGCTCTATTAAATTTTGAAAGAAAAAAGTTGTTGGTTGTAACATATGTGTGCAAGCACAGTTTATTCTCATTGTATCTTGTGAAATCAATTTCAAAACTTTCATGAAATAGGTTGGTACTTGATATTTTGTTTCTGTTTCTCTTTAGTGTAAAGAGGCTCGATACTTCATTTAGATGTAATGTGAAAATGTAAAGTAGAGCTAAAACTAGGGGTATCAATGAAAACTATGAATTCTCTATATGCTTTGATCCTTTCTTGACATGAAGAGAAAAATTATGCTGTATGCTCAAACTGCTTTTCCTGAATCTCCTTGAAATAAATTTGCTTGTATGATTATAATCTTAGTTTCAATAGCTCTCTTAATGACTGTTATCCATGTTAATGAATTCTCGTATGTAACTTGAGAGTGTGTCCTCCTTGATATGCCGAGCTCAACCATTTTGGGATCCCATTTTACTCCACATATATGATAAAATGATCACGAAAATAATGAACATGTTCCTACACAATGAACAAACATGTTAGAAAAATAAAAGAAGCTGAAAGCTTCTTCCTTTTTGTATGCTCCTTGAATTTTTGTAATCATCTAATGGATGCCTGATCGATTGTACTCTATATTTTTGTTGGTAGCGTAGGCATATGATAGGATTTGATTCGCATTGCTCTAACCATACTTCCATCAACTTACAGGTATGCTGGAGCTTGGAGCTAGAGCTAGAGCTGGAGCTGGAGTTGAAGTTATCGTCACAACTGAAGATCTCAACTTGTCAACGATTCATCATTCCAGGCAATGACAAATCACTTTCTACCCTATGCTTTCGTTATTCTCAGTTGTATAGCTTGCTTTACTTCATGCACCCCTTATTTGATTGTGAAAATCAAATTGAGTTACTCCCACGGCTTGTGTGGGATTCTGGTTTGTACATTATGAATAAAACAACAAACATTATACAAACTTGTGATATCATTTTGAATTTTTTTTGCATAATATTCACTAAATTTACACTGTAATGAAACAATGCACAATATTGAATACTTAGCAGAAATGTTTTGAACATTTGTGTACCTTTTGGCTTTGAATTTACAATTCAACTCTACCTATTTGAGCTGGTAGTGAAAAATAGGTAACAAGAACGTCGGAAATAAATTTTGTAGACGATTTTCCATGAGAGGAAAAATTTTATGACAACTTTTGCAACTTTGTCAACTTCTCCAAATTTTCTCTTCAAGAGATCTTCAATATTTCTTCTACCTAGATCTGAAAACACAACATGAAAGGGAAAAATTATTTATTTTTGGTGAATGGGGGTTTTCCTTGGTCAAACCCCGGTTTGGTAATGAAACCTTGAAATGAATAAAATCATGAAAGAGGGAATGAAGAATGAAAAATGCTATGCTACCAATCAACAAACCCTTGAATAAACCTTGGAATGAAAGTATGCAACTTGAATGAAATGGCTTCAATGGATGTGGATCTTGAACTTTGAATCTTGCTTGAAATAGTGCTTTGAATGCTTGAATGGATCATGAAACCTACATCACAATGTTAGCTCCAAAAACGTGCATGATGTAAGAAGACTTTGACATGGAAATTGGATCTTGGATGCTACAATAAAACTCTAATAAATCTAATCTTGAATGTCTTTGAAAGTGTTCTTGATCATCAACTTTTCAAAATGTTCCTAGTAAAACATAGTGAAATAACCTTGTATTTATAGATATGTATCCTTAATTTTTTGAAATTCAAATATCACAAGTTGACATTGAATCATAGATTTGAAAACATTAAAATACCACCAAAAACATAATTTAAATTTAGGTCCTAAGGTCTAGGGAGGACCCATTCACCCATGGGTGAATGAGTCCTAGGTCCATAAACCTAGGACTCACATTGCTCAATGAGAAGTGTTATGTTAAGGCATTAATAAATGTCAAGTTTCCTCTTCAGAAAATATAATTAATAGGCTTGGAAAATGAATTAAAGGGATAATTAAGGCATAATTAAGATCAATTAATTAAGGGAGCCCTAAATAAGTGTGAACGTATAAATGGGCACACCTTACAACACTAAATTAAGGCACAATTAATGCCAATTTAACTAGGAGATCCCAAACAAGTGAGAAAATGTAAAGGGGAACATTTCCCATCACTACAGTGATAACGAAACCTAGTATGAAATGTACCACTATCACTATCTTATATTACAAGGATAATAGCCGTAATAGTGGCTTGACGCCCCTGGTGACTGAAGGTTGACTTGCCTGGCTATTGCTAGTTCTAAGGGTTAGAGGTTGGAAAAAAGGGTAAAAAAGTGGTGAAAGGCAGAATAGGGTTTCTTTTGAGGAGGGGGATTAAAAGGGAAAAAAGGTGGTGGAGGTAGATAAAGAGGATTATCTAAAGGAAGAATACATTCCTAATAGTTTAGGGGATATTGAATTTTCTAAGGAAGAGGAAGTTTCTAATTCCGAAGAAAAAGAAGAAGATAACCAAGATATTGAAGAAAAAAATAATGAGCAAGAAGTAGATATCAACATGGGAGAAGGGTTCAAGTTTGGAAAAGAAGGGAAATAGATTGCCAATGTTATCCCTATAGACACAGAAGTTCTAGAAACCTCCACTCATACCTTTCATGAACAAAATAATTCAAAGGAAAAAGATAGTAAAAATGTGAATGATAAAATTGAAATTCTTACTGTGAAGATGGAACAAATTGAAAAACAAATGGAGGAAGTTGATAGTTCTAAGAGGATGCAAATGATTGAAGATGTTATCATGAACATGTGCAAGGTTATGGATGGCATAATGAAAAGGGTGGTTATGGGTACCATTTCTGGACAAGGCAAAATTTGAAAACAACAAAGAAAAAAAGGTAAAAGGAATGAAACGAATCGAGCCAAGGTAATGGAGATTAAGGATAACTTAGCAGAAATGGTGGAATATCTTCAAGAGAACTGGAGCTTCATTGAAAAATATTAATCTACTTTTATGTTTCTTACTAGAGACTTGGCTATTAGGCATTGGTGCCTCTTTTTGATCTTTTTGTTTAAAAACTGCTATTATCTATGTTTGGTTGTTAAGTATGTTATTGTCCCTTTGTGGCCTGAAAATTTAACTCTTTGTTCTCTTCTATATACTATTATCTTATTTTTTGTTAGCTACATGAACTTTATGTCTAATTTTTTTGTGGTTCAATAATGGGGAACAGGTTAATGGTTTTTCTGGTAAGGATAATCTTTGGAAACAATTGTGGTTTAGGCTAATTGCTACTTTATTGTGGTGTTTTGTCGATGATGATAGTTTGTTTTTTATTATGCTAAGGGGTATGAGAAAAATGCAATATCTCTAGGTCTATATCCTGTGTGTTGTTTATGTGGTTCTTTGTTGTTCTTGACTGGTTGTTATTTGCTCTAGTCTACTTTTATTGTCCTTCTTTGTATGGGATCAAGGCCCTAATCCTTCTTAATAAAAAATGTGTGAACTTTAGAAACTTTAATAAATTAATACTTCTATTTAAACTAGGATATAAAATGTTTTGGAACTTAAAGTACAAGATGGGTGCCAATAAGTTGTTATTAGTTAAGATCAAAGAGTACTTGGAGGGATTGTTTCTCTTGAATACATTAGAGGATGAATCTATGGCTATTCAATACATAAACATTAACATCCACCCTAAACTAAGTTGAGTTGTAGGGTGGTAAATAAATTATGAAAAGTAAAGCAACATCAAGCAAATAAAGGCTAAGAAACTATCACTAGCTAAGGACTTCCCATTTGGTTCCAAACAAAACACACCAAGAATGGTCAAGGCAATAGGTGAATAAAATTTTCTAATCTATTCCATTCAAGCTAGTAAAGGGAACATCTTTGATGAGGAGGAACCCAAGGAAGAGTATCCATCCCAAGGGGTATTACTAAATTATAATTAATATATCTATGTCTTTTACTATGAATAAATAAACCACAATATTATGTTTACATGAAATAAATAAATATGATATTCACTTTATGTTTTGTGTTAAATAAATTTGTATCACAACTAATTTCCAAAATCATGATTCTTAATGGTGAATCTCCCATTAAAAAAAACAATTTTACCTTAAAATGAATCAACTTAAAGAGATATAACCAATAGCTTAATATTCTTTATATTCTAGAAGCATAGTGATGTTCATTATCGATAATTAGTTAGTGTCATGTTAGATGATAAAAAACAGTAGACAAAATTAAAATTCTCCTAATCCACCTCATGATGAAGGAAGAGGATGAAGAGATGATTGGAACTAGAATATATTAAATTTATTTTAATATTAAAGGAAAATCATATATGAAAACTTTTCATAGTAAAATATAGTAAAACACCTCATTACATGTGATTTATGTGTCTTATAGTACAATGTGTCTAGAATGGTCAAATAGGATTAAATTTATTAAATTGGGTATACTTTATTGACATTCCTGTTACATAATTTTTCACCTACAGGCTCAAATCAGGAAGAGCACTTTTGCTAAGTGGTGTTCATTTCAAAATTTGATCATGCATTTTATGCCATAGTATGAATTTTTTTACTTTGATTCCATTCATGAATAAATATTGCATTTTTATGAAGAAAAGAGAAGCAAACTAATACACCATCAAGTATCTTTTTTGAAAATGCAAATCTTTATTCATCAAAGTATTCAAACTGCTTCACACAAGCCGTGAAACTAGCTAAGAAAAGTAAATTCAATGCTTGAATTTATAACATGAATACATGTGTGAGAATATTTTAAAAATGAGGCATAAGAGTCATAGAGGCCAGTCATTGCCTGAATGACTGGTGGCGCTACTGTTGCTTGTGTGCTTTTGCTACCTTACTGCTCTCGCTTTCCATTCTCCAAGTGCAAGATCCTCAAATCACAAAAATGGGTTAGATCTAAAGGATCTAAGCAATAACTGGCCTATTATCATTACACCCGCACACACATTCACATTTAAAATCCAAACACTACTTTATTTTTATTAACTGGTTTGTTTCATGTGTAGATACAAGAGATGTTTGTTGTTGATTATCAAGTTTATGATGAGTGGAGTAAAATGCGGCTCCCACAAGGGTAGAGCCCAACTCATAAAATGTTTTGTGCAGGGTTGATATTATGAGGTTTGTATGGTATTTCAGCCTTATAAGGCAATTTCAAGAAGAGTAATTAAAGCCATTATATCAGTTTTTCAAAGATAGGGAACAAACATATATATTGAGTTCACGAAGCAGTCATCAAAGGAGAACAATGCCATGAGGATATCATCAGAAAATTCAATGCATATTGCTTACATTAGGTGTAACCAGCATGATAATGTCTTTCTCTTTTTTAAGAGTATTTCATAAATACAATAAACATTGCTTATACTGAAGAATCAACAATAACTATGTCTCTTTTCTATGAAAGGTGTTTGTTTTGTTTAACACAATCTTCTGTCAAATGGATAGCATCATTTCGTTTTACCAAAAATATTTTGCAGTTTGGTATCGAATGCTCAGAGGTTATCTATTCAGTGGAGCAGTTACAAAGATATGATGCAAAGTGATATATGTTCATAAAAACAACAGATTTATGTTTGAGAATGGCTTCGCAACAGGCCATCAAGTGTTGCAGATAATTCTCATTTCCAGAATGCATTGTTTTCAGTTTTCATGGAGACAACATTATGTCATTTACAAAATTTTGTGGTATGATATCAAAAGGCATAAAACAAAGTTACAACAGACATAGGGATAGTCATGGTTATGTTGCAGTCACTTTGCATGAAATTTTACAATGTCATGAAAAATCAGTGGGTAGCATGGAGATCTGAAATCAGATTAAATGAAGGAGAAATGAAGCTTCTAACTTCAGTTTTTTCACCATTTCAGTCATACCCATTTGGAGTTTTACCAGAGCTATATAAAAAAAAGAGACCATTATATTTCTGCATATTTGCAAAATGAAGGCAACTTTCATAGCAAGGTCGTGGCCTACCTTGGTGTAGAGAATGAAAGAGGATGCATTTTATTCTTTTTCACATCAAAAGAAGGAAAAAATTGCTTTTATCTCAGCATCATAATTCATGGCGACCTTCAGATTTTCAAATAAAGATATTCAGAAGCACAATTTTCGCAGCCACAAACCAATGAGGGTTTTTACATTCAATGAAAGCAACAAGAAGTGAAATACCCATTTTTAGAAAATGTTCAATGGAGAGAAGTCTAAGTGAAAGATTGCTCATGGCGGCAAGGAGAAAACACCAACAAGAAATGAAAATGCATGATATAGCCAAGTCGTGCAGCTAAAAGATTTCAAAAGCTTTGATAATGTAAAAAAAAGTGTTCCAATTTTAAGCAAAACTAGACTCACCTTCAATATTTTTCATTGAATTTTTTTTTAGAATGTTTCAAAATGGCCCTCAAGAGAAAAAGTCTTCATCTCTCATGGCGGCCAAGGCAGGAAACCACAAACACAAAGACACAAAGTCACAAAGAAATGAAAAATCATCAGAAAAGTATATGGTCGCGCTCAATAAAGCCTTCAAAATCTTTTCAAATGGAGAAAAGAAACCTTCCAAAATTGATGCATAGAAAATCAACCTTACCAATGCCTCTTCTAGCATGCACGCTTCAGCAAAATCTTCATGAATGGTGTATAAAGGCACGAATTTCATCTTCAGAACTCAGCCAAGGGTTCTCGAATGGCGTCCAAAGCACAATCTCCCAACTCAGAGCTTAGGGTTTCCTCTATGATGGCGGCGCAACAAAGAGAGGTAAAAAATGAAGTGAGCAAAATAAGTGAAATGAAGCTTTTGCATTCATTTTAGGGTTAATATCCTAGAAAGTTTGATGGAAGAAGAGGCATTGTTTGCCTTTAATTTTTCAAAAAAAAAAACTTTATTCCTATTGGCTGGGTGGGTCATGGCATTTCATTATGCATTTTATTTTTATCCTTTTGAGTCTTATAAGATAAAGTCATGTGAAACCTCTTTTTGGCTTTGTTTAAGCTTTTGATTTTGCATTTATTTACAACTATAAATATTTTTTATCTAAGTGATTGATATTAATCACGTAAATATAAAATATATCTATAAGATGTAAAATTGAGTGATGACTTTATTTAGTTTATTTGCATTATGTTTAGAATTGTAATATTTATTCAAAATGATGAATTATAAATCATTTTTGAATAAATAGTATCATAAAATGCAAAAAAGCTTAAAATCCTTTGATATATTCTTCAAGTAATGGTCTAGACGGTTTTAATTGCTCTTGAGGGCATCTTGGAGATGTTGTTTTCAGTTGCCAACATGAGGAGGGTATCTAGGAAGGTTGGAGAAGATTCAGGGGTCGGATTTGACTTATCCCAAGCAGTTGGGATGTCTTTATGGTCAGTTGGAGTGTTTTTAGAGGTTTTTTTGCTAAGTCATAGGGTGGTTAATGACTTGGGGAGACTTTTTCCATGTATATGGCTTCTTTTGGAAGAGTGGAGTGTCCTATTTTTGGGGCTATTTTCCTTGATCCGACCCTGGGTGGTTGAGAGTTGTACTCATGAGTTTTGAAGCTCATTTTTTTAGTTAGTTCTTCTACATTGTATGACAGAGACTTTTGGAGACTTCCAGTACCAGAGTTTTTGTTCTTTTGGCAGTTGTAACTCATGATGTTTTGAGGATATCCTTACAGTTATTTTGATAATTCAAGAGCTTTTGGGACCTACTTTGGAGTTTACTTTTGTATGCTTCTATTTTCAATTTGATGTTTCATGCTAAGATTTCCAGTAATCCTACATGTTATGTCTTGGAATCATGTCTTAAGTGGATATCTTGCAGCTGAATAGGTTGTAGATTGTGAAATTTTATCTAGTTCAAGCCTGGTTAGTTGTGAAGATTTTATCTTTTCCTACTAATTCAAAGTTTTGAAACTGGTTTATTACCTATCTATGAAACATTTTTATGCAGTTGCTCACATGCCAAAGTTTTTTTTTTATGCACTTAGTATTGTCAGCTTTCATTGTTATATGTTGTTGAATCAAGATATCATCATAATTTCGGTGTATCACCTTAAAAAATTTAAATATCCAATTGTTTATTGTTTAGTTTTCTTCCTATCCTTTTCCCCTTCAAATTTTCAGAATGATTTAAGTGCTTTCAGGTGATTATCCAAATAGGAGCCGACCTAGAACTCGAAGGTTTCACTTCATTCCAAGTGTCCCACATAGAAGTGAATCCAATGTTTTACCAAAATTGTTGAAACTTGTCAAGTTCAGAATCAGGTGCAAATTTTGGTATCTAACAATTCCAATAAAGGAATATCCAACCATGTCACTTTATTACACACACACATTATATCCACAAATATAGTCAAACACATTCTTAAGACCATCAACTTGATTCAACCTATACAAAATCAACAATCAAAATTACATCATCAATATCCATTATAATGGGTTTACAACATGCTAAGCATCAATCATTCAATTAGATTATAGAATGTGAAAGATATTGTAATAAAACACCTAGATATGAATCTTATTATCACGTATATTTGCACCCTTGCTAAGCATCTAGATCAAAAATCTAATACAACATGGAAGGGATTGTGGGTTGCCCATGACATGGAGTGAATCTCTAGAGAGGGCTAGTTCCCTTGTTGTAATTACTAAATTTAAACTAAACTACTATTGTTGGTCTGAGAAACGAGGAAGGAAATGACTTGTAATGAAATCTAAATCTTAAAAAAAGGTTATGCACCAAGTTTTTTTAAGACTCCTATTGTTGTTTTAGATGCACAATTTTTCAATAATCAACTAGCTTTTACACGATTCAACATGTTTTGTGTACACCAATACATTAGTGTTTTTTACGAAGGTTGTGTGTGTTTTAGTTTTTGAAGGAAAAGAAGGTTTTTTCACAACTAATAGCTATATTTCACATCCACTACACAACTTACAACCTACATAAAATGTAATTTCTTTGCTTATAAGTGCTGAAAATAAGACATATATTAAAAGTTTTGCATATAAATAATAATATTCATCAACAATTATTTTGCATGTAATAAAACAATATTTGAGAAGGGAAAAATGCTTGATTTTATTGATAAAAGATGCCTTACAATAGTATAACGTTGTTAATGCTTTGAAAATGATGGTATTGAATTTGACATTAAGTCACAAACTAACTGGTTTTTTGAGTTACAATATTATTTCTCATATTAAAAAATAACTCTTACAAGTTACAATATTGTTTTAGAATATCAGAACTTCGTCTAAATTGTCCCTAGGCATGCATTTTAGCCTTCAAACTTATCCTAGCAACTTGGAACATTTCTAATAAAGATAAAATGACAAGTGTTTTCCTTTTGTTGGGTTAAATTCTTCATCTTGGGTGCTAGAAAAAGTCCTCATATTTTGATTGTATGCAATACCCCTAGGTGGCATTAGAGAAAGGAAGTCTTATTATTCTTTTGCTTTGTCAACTAAAACACCCCTGAATTTTCTCAACCTCCTAAATATTTGCAACTAGTGTCTCTAGTCTACTAGATAGGTGGATGATTAGTCAAATTGCCTCGTAGATATTTCCAACCAGTTGTCCAAGTCATAAAATTGATTCTAAATGCTCTTCAACTTCTCACGACTACTCTTTGCTTCTTCAAACTGCTACTTGCATGATAATAGGGCATGCGAAAAAGGATTGAAAGTGAGTTAATTCTTGAGCAGGGTGTAGGAGGTTATTGAAGAGAGAAAACTTCCAAAGATTCCTTTCATTTATTCTTCTTTTACTCTTATCTTTCACACAAAAAATAACATTATTTTCAGACCTATAACTATCTCTATCACCTCTAACTCCATCATCCATTCTACTGCTATAAGAAGTTCATTATAACATTAAGATCTCTCTCATATGCTTATGTCTTAAAGATCACAAGAATTTTGATTATCATACTCAATATTTTCTTTGTGTCTTGGCATATTCATCATTATATTAATTTCCTTGATTGTCATCCATTGTTGCTAGGTATAGGTCTATCATGTCCTTGTCTTCATTTCTTCACCATGGTTGTCCTTGATTTTCCCAAGATTTTCCTCATATTGGCTTCTATCAACTGTCCTCTCATTGGCTTGATTTGCATAAGGTTTTTCCTTATATTCTTGAGACTATCATCATCCTTTATTCATGGGACTACTTTTTGTTGATCAATCCTTCCTTCTTTGACCTACACCTCTATCTCGGTGTTTATGCCCTGTTGATCTTGACTGCCCTTATATTTGAACTATGCATGTTCATTATTTTTCATGATAGTTTGAAAAATCTTACCATTGGCTTATCCCCTTATAACATTCATATATTTGAGATGCCTCTTTTTTGTGATGATTTCTCCCATGATGTTATAGGTCTATAGTTAATTATATGGAACTATCATGCAAAGTTGATATTTGGAGACTGCCTCCTTCATAGCTATCAAAGTCACCTTATTTTGGACTATCCATTAGTGTGACTATTGACTACCCTTTCATGTGACTGTATAATCCCTCATATTCCTTCTAAGCACAAAATACCATGGCTCTTTGTAGAATATAATTGTACAGATGGAACACTTAAAGGCCGCCCTTTGATCCTCTTAAATCTTCCATTATCATAATTATTTCATGGAACTATGTATAAATGTCATGATTGTCATTGTCCTTGTCTAAACATTCTATCGACTTCTTATCTTCATGAATAGTACTATGAGCTTCAAGTCTTCCCTCATACACTAACCCTTAGGTTCATATAGAATATGGACTTATCATTGTGCTTTATCGTGTCACATTCATGAATGCCTATAATATTGAGAAAAAAGGTGTCTTAAACTTACTAGTTAAGGCTCTTTAAAATCAGGAAAATACTTAGCCAATTCAAAGTCTTCATTCCCTTGCGATGCTACAATTGCATAAACATATCCTGGCTGTACAAGATCTGAAAGATGATTGTAGTCGAGTGAAATTTCCATTACATCTTCTAATGAGGATTGTGCTATAGATAAAGGGGTTAGGTACTATGGAATCCATGTATCTACCCACTCACTTGACTTGCACTGATCCCAATCACATTGAATACAATTCTGACAAAACCAAGACATCTCTCATGTCTATATGGTCCATGCACCCGCATTCGAGCTTCAAAATGAATGCATCTTTGAAGAATCTCTAATTGTTTGACATTTTGTTTTGTCTCCCACTGTTCCCTCCTCAACTAATCAAAAGAACCAACACACTTGTGAATCAAGTGTCCCTCCTCATGGTAGTGCATAAGTACACCGATCCACAATAGAAAGTGCATCATTGAATGTTACACCACATATGATCTTCATTTGTTACAAAACCAAAGCTCTCTTCACACATGCACCTGTGTCATCATGCTCACCTTTTCCATGCATAGCTTCAAAAAACTCCAAATATGTGCTAAACCCATCTCTATATGCATCCTTCTCAACCAATAAAACATGCGAGCATTCTTGAATTGCCCTGTGCAATTACCTGACCAAATCAGATGTTGACCCATTGCAATTCCTTTTTGCTACAAGAACTCAAAAAAAATTCAAAACAATGTTTTACAAACTCAAATGAATGAGATCTATCATCACTCATGTAAAAATGGTACTCCCTGATTATCTTCCTGTCCTCTTTTGTACTATCAGGAGCATGCCTATATGTTATGTGGACAAAAATAGCAATTTGAATAGAATTATAATATTGTGATTGAACTTCATTTTGTGGTTGTAATGTGTAATTTTCAGAAAAATCAACTACAGATACAATAGTTCCAATGGGGAAAGAGTCCTTACACATCTTGAATTTTTGATCCAACCACTGCGACCTGTGGCTATGCCTTGCATACTTATAGAAAAGATTTTTCTTAAAATCTGAAATAAAATCAGCAATACTTACCTCTCTTGCAACCAACTTGCATCTAAAACCCTCACCTCCACTCTTCAATGTGTATTTGATTGTCTCAAACCTTTTTTCTCAATAATTTTGTTACCTAAATCATGATCATTGCCCTCATGAAAGCATGTTACAAACTTCAATAAACCATCACATTGCAAACACGTTTCATTTAAACAATCATTTCTATAAAATAAGAAACCATCACCTCTAATGCATAGAAATGAATCTAACAACTCCCTGGATGACTTGGGAAGTTGCATTGCATGACACTCCTGCAACATTTCCTCAATATGCATATTAGAATGAATATAGTATAACAATTCATGATACATTGAAAAATCAACATGGTATTTACAACAACATGTATTACAAACATTAATAGGTACACAATAAAATGGCTTGCAAGACTCAAAATCCTTTTGTGAGATTTGCAAATTTGGATGTTCTTGACAAAATTGTTTGGCTAAATTCCAAAAAAAAATTAGGATGCGGTGTACGATCTCAATTACCAATTCGTAACTTTAAAACATCCTTTACATTCGATGATACTCTAGAGTGAAAATTCCAAAATTGTTCAATTTGCATCTTTACATTATCAGTTAGATTTTTATCAACACATGGAAGCCTCCCACTAAAATCCCATGTATCATTTTGAAGAGGACTATCGAGTCTTCCTCTTCTTGAGAGTTCTCTATTCAATGTTTTATGATTTAAGTTAAAATTAATACAGGTTTGTCTCATTAAACAAGCCTTTCTCAAATGATGACTTACTAGTGAGGTTGTGATCACTCTTCGAGCAACCCTTTTATCTTTTTCCTTACTAGTCTTTCCAATAGAGGTTAGAGCATTAAAAATATTTTTTACAATAAGACTTTTTTTTTTGTGAGACAAATCTTCAATTTTTTCAACAATGGTCTCATTTTGTAAATCTTAAGTAATTGCACAAAAAGTTGACATTGTTTGGTTAATCTCTTATCGGAAAATAATTCATTGAACATTTTGGTAGCCCACAAATGAACCATTCATTGTGACCTTTTTCCTTCAAGATTATCAATTATGTTCTCATCTATTTCAACCAACCATTTAGGGGTTCTCTTGTAATTAGGTGCTACATAAGGTTAATTTTCAACATTTTCATTTTCAAGTACAATGTTATTAACATTTTCATTCTCACTATTTTCAACATTTTCATTCTCAATGTTGTTCACATTTTCATTTTCAATTTTAATGTTTTCATTTTCAATTTCAATATGATGTTCAATATTTTTAATTTCTATTTCATCTTCACTTGAATTAACATTTAACAGTGCAGAAGAAGCTTCAATTTGAATATTTTTCATATCTTGTCTTCTTTTCCTATGAATTTCTCTATCTTTTTCTCTATATGCTTCAATTTGATTTGTTGTAAGTTTCCTTTTACCTTTTCTCTTACGATGACTGCTGCTCGCCATTGCACAAACAAAACACACACACAAATGATTGGAATTCTAAAAAAATTGTACGAGAATCTTTCAAAACTTGAATTTTGTTTGATGCAAATAGAAAGCACAAGAATTTCATGATAGAAAGAATGTAGGGACCATTGAAATACTCAAAATGGTACCATTTTTGTTTTTTATATAACTTACAAAATGGATATCCATTTCGAAATCACTATCTGTTATGTCTTCCACTTGACATGCCCATAAGTCTACTTTTACAATCCTTAAAAAGGAAATGATAAATGAATATCTGTTACCTTTAGTGTTATAAATTACAATATGTCATAATTTATATTTATTATATATTAATATACTATGTTAATTTTTTTTATATATTTATATATTATATACTATATATTGATATATAATATATATTAATATTATACTAATTTATTATATTATATATTAATATATATTTCTGCTCGTGCAAGTGTATAACCTATAACAAAAAAATAGATATTCGTTCATAACAAATATCTATTTACTTGAGTTTTAAGAATTATTATTTGTTTTTTATTAGGAGTAAAAAATGGGTTTTGATGGGGCCCAAAACCCAATACAAAACGGTTTTGGAGGGAACTGTCAACCTATCTAAGAAAAGAAAGCTACAAATCAAATAAACCATAGACCAATAGTAGCCCCATAGTAGCCTCTAAAAGATTAACATTACTACACACACTGCAACTAACAAACAAGCAAGGGCTTGAAACCCTTTTATAACCTGGTTTTAACTCGGACCAAAAAACTTTAGATACATAAAGATTCCAAATGCATCTTTCAGGCATCAGTAAACCAGCCACTCATGGATGAAATCGTAGAGCCAAAAAAGATAACTTAAAAGGTAGGCAAGCTGGAAACCATAAGTGAACATTGAACCTGTCTGCACCAGTCAGACAACAACAAACCATCTGCTTAGGAAAGACATCACTGAAGTAGCTCCAACTCCCATTAGAACTAGTAAAACAAGAGAAACCAAATTTCCCAATCAAAGCAACCAACCCATCCAAATTCTCAACCTTAATATAAGAAGAACAAGGCTGAGCTAGGGAAGAAAACATCCCCATACAATCATCTTTTTTGCACCAACACCCCACTAATCTGTTAATCGTAGCCTCCCAACAACACCTTCCCATGAGGGGTGCCAACCCATACTCCATCTCAAAAGGAGGGGGCTCACCTCCAACAAAGAGGATGAAATGAAACCCAAAACCTTCAAAAACACCTCTCTCCTCCTTACATAAGCAACACCTCAATAAGAGCCTGTATAAAGGAGAAGAACTATCGAAAAACACTGCAACTACCAACTCCACCTCAATAGAAGAAGGATCCACCTCGAAAGGAATAGTCTCCCCCTCAATAGAAGACTAAAGTTGAAGATCCCAATAGAAAGTGAAATTAGAAGGGAGGGAAGACACCACATCCCAAGGTAGCCTACGCATCAGGTACAGGTGAGAGGAAGTAGGGAACTCTTCAAACAAAGCACACAATTGGGTCCAAAGAAAACACCATAAGAATAACCCAACCATCTGCAAAAGAACCACAATCTACACACCAAAGAACCAAAAAAGGTAGAGAAGCAAGCCTAAGGAAAGCAGAGGCAAACTAGGCCCAAATGGGACAAGGGAGCCCCAACAAGAAGGACACTGAGAAACAACCAAACCATAAATTCCCCAAGCTGTCCCAACATGCCGGTCAAAGCTAGAGATAGGCCAAATCTCCACAAAGCTAACCCACGGGAAGCATCACCAATCCATAGAAGGGAAACCAGGAGCACCCACACACTTAAGGAAAGAAATACCACCACAACACCACCAAAAGGACATCATAAATGGGATAAGTGAAACCCAGAAGGAACCAGTTAAAAAACAAGCCTGCAAAGAAAGCCCCCAAGCCATCCCATTACGCCAAATAGGACCAAGAATCAACCAATCTTCCAACCAATCCACCTCACAGGAGAAACCCCCACATCTACATACCACCAAAGTCCTCCAAGAAAGACTAGGGAAGCAACAATCTCCACACCAGATCCCCACAGAACCAAGGGAAAGCAAATAGGAAAACAGGATAGCAAAGCACTAGGCCAAAATGAACAAAGTAGCTCCAAACCTCAAATGGAAACCCAAGATAGATAAAAAAAAGAAGCCCCAATCCATACACGAGCAACCTCCAGCCACCACAAGCCAGGAATCATCCAAAAAAGGGTAGGAAAGGTAGCAATAGGGGTCACAACATCATCAAGCCCCAGTAACCACCCATGAGCTACCATCCAAAAGTCAAGTAATGCCAAGAAAGGGGCATAAATCCCACTCATAGACATCCAAACACCAAATCCATCCACATAATCTGCCTCCCCATCTTCAACCAAATAGAGAGGTTAAAGATGAAGCAACTGACCTCCCAACGAGCCCATAAGTGAACCCACAACAGAGGAAACAACTTGCGCATCCTCTCCACCATCCGCATTCACATCATCTTCAGACTCAGAGGTGCCTTTTGAATCTCTCACTCCATAATTCAAAACATTTCGCCTACTCCTCCCTTCCATCTTGCTCTTCCTCACCTTGCATAAAAAAGTGTCATTGAGAATTATTATTTGTTATGATATATGATATATATATTTATTATATATTATGGGTGCACGTGTACTTCCGAAACAACACTGCAACACGACGCCTGCAAAGCATCTTAATATTAAGCGGCTACTAAACCAGCCTAACAAGGGAAAACCTTATTTGAAATGGTTGGATCCGAACCATCTCTTAACTATGTATGTGAATATTATTTGGAAATAGTGGATCAAATATTGTCCCAACCAGAAGGTATTGTGCCAAAGGAGATTCCAGATTGGGAATTATTCAGTTTACTCTCTAACCTTTATCTCAATCCTATTGATGAGGGGAAAGATCAAAATAATAAGGAAAATTTACTTGGATTTACGATGATTTAATCAACATAGTTATAATCATTTATGTCAGTGAACATTGATGAACCTCTTACTGTCGAATGTGATACATGTAATCATCATACTTTTTGTCCAATTAGTTGTGTATCTTGGTTATAATATATTATAAATTAATATTATATTAATATATAATATATATATTAATATATTATATATATATTACTATATTATATATATATATTAATATTATATTAATATATAATATATATTATCACTCTCTCTCTCTCTCTTCCACTCTCCCTCTCTCCCCCTCTCTCTCCCTCTCACCCTCTCTCCCTCTCCCTCTCTCTCTCTCCCTCTCTCCCTCTCTCCCACTCTCCCCTCCTCTCCCCTCTCTCTCTCTCCATCTCCATCTCCATCTCTCCCCATCTCTCCCTCTCTCCCTCTCTCTCTATCTCTTCCTCTCCCTCTCTCTCAACTCTAAACTCCCTCTCCCTCTCTCCCTCTCCCTCTCCCTCTCTCCCTCTCTCTCCACCTTCATCCTCTCTCATTTCTCTCTCTATCTCTACTTCCCACTCTACTCTCTCTCCCTCCCCTCTTTCTCTCTCACTCTCTCTCTCTCTCTCTCTCTCTCTCTCTCTCTCTCTCTCTCTCTCTCTCTCTCTCTCACTCCCTCCCTCTTCCGTGTCTCCCTCTCTCCTCTCTCTGACTCTCCCCCTCTCTCTACCACTCTCTCTCTCCCTTTCCTCTCTCTCTCCACTCTTCCAGGTCTTTCCCTCTCTCCCTCTCTCCCTCTCTGTCCTCCCTCTTGGGGTATCTCCCTCTCTCCTCCTCTCTCTCTTCCTCTCCACTCTCCTCTCCTCCCTCTCTCTCCTCCTCCTTCTCTCTCTCCTCTCCTATTTTCTCCTCTCAGTTGTCCCACTCTCTTTGTCCCTCTCCTCCTCCTCTCTCTCTCTCTCTGCAGTCTCCTCTCTGGGGTGGGCCCTCAGTCCCACTCTCTCTCCTCTTCCTCTCTCCTAGGCCACTCTCTCTCTCTCTCTCTCTCTCCTGGGTGCTTGTCTCCCTCTCTCCTCTCACTCTCTCCTCTCTCTCTGTCACTCTCACCTCCTCTCTCCTCTACCTCTCTTCCTCTCAGGTCTTTCCTCTCTCCTCATCACTCTCCTCTCTCCTGATCTTTGTCTCCTCCCCAGTCTTCTCCTCTTCTTCCTCTCCTCCTAGACCCTAGACTCGCTCTCTCTCCCTCTCAGGGTCTTCCCTCTCCTCCCCAGTCTCCTCTCTCTCCTCTCCCACTCTCCTCTCCTCTCTCTCTCTCTCCCCCTCTCAGGTCTTTCCCTCTCTCCCTCTCTCTCTCTCGCACTCTCCCTCTTAAGTCTTTCCCTCTCTTCCTCTCTCCCTCTCTCTCTCCCTCTCCTTCTCTCTCTCCCTCTCCCACTCTCCCTCTCTCTCCCTCTCTTCCTCTCCTTCTCTCCCTCTCAAGTCTCTCTCCCTTTGTCCCTTTCTGTTCTTTCTCTCTCTCCCTCTCTTTATTATATAATGATTAAATATATATATATATATTAAAGATTTGAGAGGGAGATGGAGACTTCAGAGGGAGACTATGTATTAAATATATTATATAATATATTTGATATATATACAATATATAGAATATAAATAATATATATTATAGTATATATTATATACTATAATATATTTCATATATAATATATAGTATATGTGAAATACATTATAGTATATTTATATATAATAAATTTATTACAGACCAAACGGATATCCGTTTATAACAGATATCCATTATTAACTACATTGGATTTGAAGCCTCGTGCGAATATATCAATATGTTGTTACGAAACGGATATCCGTTTAGTCGAGGACGAACCTTGCCTCATTTTCAAAGGGAGACTATGTATTAAATATATTATATAGTATATAATATATTTAATAAATAATTTATTTAATATATTATATAATATACAATATATATTATATAATATTTAATATATTTAATAAATATTCTATAATATATAATACATAGTATATGTGAAATATATTATTGTATATTTATATATAATAAATGGATATCCATTATTAATTGCATTGGATTTGAAGCCTCATGGGAATATATATACTGTTATGAAATGGATATCTGTTATAAATGCTAATCCATTTCATTGAGGACTTTATAACCTGAACCCTACCTCATTTTCATGATGCTACCAGTTGAGCAACGAGTTCTAGGTCTGTGTTTTTTTTTGCTAATTAGTGATTAATTTATGTTTTTTTTACATTCTTTGTAGTTTTGTTGAATTTTTTCATTTCTATCTAAACTTACAAAAAAATTGAACCTTCATTACTAAAAAAAAAAAAACATAAAATTGAACCTAGAATACTAAACAAACATAGAATTAAACCTTCATTACCCCCTTTATGCATTTATTTAAACTATTTTACATTCTTGTCTATTTTTCCTTCTTCTTTATCACTCATTCGCGTGTTTCTTAAATTCTTGCTTTGTTTCTTATTCTTAAGTTAGTATTTCCTTTCTAAACAATTTGTTTTTTTTTTTTAATTGTTTTGACTCTCCTCAACTCTCAAAATAGAAAGGATCCTTGTTGGAAATGCTCTAAATTTTCAATACTTAGTGAATTTGGATCCATCGTTAGTACTGGCCAAACAAAACTTGTCCCTACAACCATAGGGAAATAAGTGAAGTTAATGGGTAATAATTGATGGGCTATGTAGGAGGCTATCATATTGTATCCTTGATGGGCTATATCCTCCTACATAGCCCATCGACTATTACCCATTAACTTTTCCCATTTCCCTATAGCTGCAGGGACAAGTTTTGTTTAAGCATTACTAACTATGTATACAAATTCACTAAGTATTGGCAATTTTGAGCTCAAGACTTCCACCTTTGTTGAATCAATTTGGAGCTTAACACTTCACCTTTGTTGAATCAATTTGGAGTTTAACACTTCCACATTGCAACAAGGTAAAAATCTAATGTATTTTTAAATGAAATTTCACATCACTTTAACAATTATTTGTTTTTTATTTACATGCCTTAGACATAAATGAGATTTACACATTTTTTCATTTGTATTCAATTAATTCATTTATATTGAATGGTTTGAGGGGATTTTTAAACATGTATCTTACATTCTAAAATTACAAATTTAATGCAGGTTCACTTGTATCTAAATCATGGATCCATGCCCTCTAGCTCCACCCACTCCACCTCAGAACCCCCCACCTCCACCACCTGCATCCGATGGTGCTCGATTTCAAGAAAAAGTTGATGTGAATGTTAGAACCATTCAGGATCAAGTTAACACTATTCAGAATGAAGAACATGTTCACCCATTATTGAGGTGTTTTGCATCAAAAATGCAAAATATCATTGATGTGATTAGGTCCATGGAAGTGGACTTAGATGAGCATCAATGATGGCTAGAGGAAAAGAGACAGTCCCATTCTAAAGAGGAAAAAACATAGATATGAAGAGATGCAACAGAGAGACACAAAACTTTATTAAGACAATGATCTTATTTTTATAAAAAAATTGACCTTGGATGGATATTTTATAAATAATTTTGTTGGATGGATATTTTATAAAGAACTTGGTTGGATGGATATTTTTAGTGTTGCATTTATGAATATAATAGTATAATGATGAGACGAAAAATTAGTAATAAATATTAAATAATCTATTAATTTAGTGTTTGTTCATATATAGTGTTTATTTGCATCATGGTTGACTAATGTCTTATTTGTTGATCATAATTATTGTATAGATTTCACACGAACAATCTAATGAACATGTATCTTTTTGTATTGTAAGGATTTTGTTTGAAGGTTGCATCGAACCCCTATGGTGTACATAATGTTCTTGTTTATGTATCATGATTGAAAGATAATGATTCTTATTCATGATGATTTTATACCTTTTACATGAATGATCTAATGACATGTTATTAATATTGAAGGTTTTAATGGCATGAATGTTGAATTGATTTGTAATGGTTTTGTTTGATGGTTGTATCACTTCTTATTCTAGAGGGTCCTATTGCAAGAAACACTATTCATCTCATTTGTCTCTCTCCCTCTCTCCCTCTCTCCTCCCCTCTCCATCTCCAACTCTTTCTCTCTCTCCCTCTCACTCTCAGGCCCCCCTCTGTCTCTCTCAAGTCTCTCTCTCTTGGACTCTCTCCCTCCCTCTCTTCATCTAAATACTATCTCTCTCTCCCCATCTCAAGACTCTCTCTCTCTCTCTCTCTCTCTCTCTCTCTCTCTCTCTCTCTCTCTCTCTCTCTCTCTCTCTCTCTCCCTTTCCAGCTCTCTCTCTCTCTCTCTCTCTCTCTCCTCTCTCTCTCTCCTACCTCTCTGCCTCCCATTTCTCCCTCTCAGCTCTCTCTCTCTCTCCCTAAGGTATTTATCTCTTTCTCTCTCTCTCCCTCTCCTCTGTTACCCCCCTCTGTCCTCTCTTGAGCTCTCTCCCTCCCTCTCCCTCCTTCTCAGCTCTCTCTCTCTCTCTCTCTCTCTCTCCTTCCTCCCTCCTCTCCATTATATATATATATATATATCTCCTTCTCTCTCTCTCCTCCCCTCTCTCCCTCTCCATCTCAACTCTCTCTCTCTCTCTCTCTCTCCCTCTCAACTCTCTCTCCCCATCCCTCTCAGGTCTCTCTCTCCCTCTCTCTCAAGTCCCTCCCACTCCCTTTCTCTCTTATAAATTGGTCGTACATCAATTAATATAGAATATATACTATGTAGTGTTTAAAATATACTGTATTAAATATATTCTATAATATATATTACATAATATTAATATAATATACAATATTTCATATATATACTATATATACTATATAATAATTAATATGTATACTATTTATAATATATAATAATTAATATGTATACTATTTATAATATATAATAATTAATATGTATACTATATATAATATATAATATACTATACAAAATATGAGGGATGACCCTGCAGTACAACAAGTTGCAAGCAGTAGTGAAACTATTGTCTAGTTTCGAATCCCACTAGTGGAAGGTGGGACGAACACACATCAAGAGGACGGAAGATACACGAGCATTGCTGCGGGGTCAAATGTTCGAGGGAATGATGGTGCGATAGAGCTGGCGGGGGTGTTCTGACAGAGTTTTGGCATCGGGGCTTGTAGGGAGCTTGGCAGGAATGCAGGCAAGCGATGTGAAGCAGATGAAGGGTTGATGTTGGGTCTTGTAGGGAGCTTGGCGAGAATGTATGCAGGCATAACAGTCAAAGGAATGATGTCGGGTTTTGCAAGGAGCTTGGCAAGAATGCAGGTAGGTGTAAATGGCAAGGATGAGGTCCCCCAAATGTGGCCTCACTAGTTCATAGCTCCAGTCAAAAGCGATCCGAGTGTTGCCCCTTAGCAGCGATTCACCGAACAAAAAAATAATACTATACAAAATATATGTACTATGTATTATACAATATAATATATAATATATAATATAGTAATATAGTAATATAGTAATATAATAATATAACAATATATAATATATAATATATAATATAATAATGTATAATATAATATATATTATATTATATCATACATAATATTATATATTATAAATACATAATACATATTATATATTATATATATTATATAATATTATGTATTATAAATAATACAAGTAACAAATATCCGTTTATAGACGGATATCTGTTTCAAAAAAATTTGGGCACATCTAGGCATGTTTCCTCTACTTATATTGAAAGATTTCGATTTTTATTTTATTTTTTTCTTGTAATTAGGGTGGTCAGACATACACCTGCTTCTTATCTTTTTCTTGAAAATTTAGTACCGCTGCATTGAAATTTCAAATTTTCTCAAAATAGATTTACTTTTTTCCAAAAAAGGACTAGTAGCCTAGAAACTACATTCAATTTGCTACAACTTTTTTTCTTACATATTTTTCAAATTATGTTAATAACCTATTCAAATTTTTATGTCAAGTTTCCTAACTTTGATTTTTTGAATTTTCATCGCCACTCAAAGGCCTAGTTTGGACCCCCATGATCCTGCACTGACCCGTGTGCTAAAATACATATAGTACTTGAAAAAATAGTTATAAAAAGATGTATAAGTATAATAAGTATGCATCTTGGAGACAACTAGGAGTCCCCTAGATGTCTTGAGGATACCCTAGCATCCTTGAAGTCCTAGTGATGTCTTGGAGACATCAACATTGGTGGTGGGATGGTAGCTTTGGTGGTGGGCAGGTGGGGGGACGTCCCCCCAAATCCCAAAGTCTTTGAGACATCCCTGTCTAGGAAACGCAAGGTTTTTTTGGGGGGACACATCCCTATGGAACACTGCTTAGAAGCAAAAACACCTGAAAATATAAAATTTTGAGCTCTCAAATATAGTAATTCATAAATTTGTGTTCAAAACAACCATTAGATATTTTCTCGGAGACAACAATGGAACAAATATTTCCATTGTAATGGTTCTTATTTCTTTATTTCACATTTTTTATTTTCCCATAAACAAAAGGTGGTAGGCCCTCTCCATGGGTTTGCTGCCAAAGAGGAGCTAAATGTGGTGGATAAATACCAAACAAACAAAGGGTGCACTGATATCATGTCCTAGATTTACATTCCCCCACTGAATTAAGGCAATCCATACACCCAACAAATGGGGCAAGGTTTTAATGTAGAGATCATGGGCTAATCTTTGGGTCCAAGATAGTGATCAAAATATGTAGGGGATAAGACAATCATAACAGTGTGACGTATATTCAAATCCTCCTGAAACCATGGGGTAGAAAATATATCTAGCAGACGTTTTGTGAGTGTGTGTTGTAATAATTAAATGTTACATTTGGGAAATAAGAATGCATTTTTATTTTATCCTACCTTGTATTAAATGCCACCGATAACCTCACCATATAATTTACCAATAAAAAATTATAAGAAATTTAATAGATAATAAAAATGATAAAATCACCTAGAAAATAAGAGACTCTCCATGTAATGTACCAACCCTTCGGTAAAATAAAAATTTCTATGTTTACATCATACAAGTAAATAAAAGTGCTAATAATTCATAGAAATAAAAAATTTCTTTCTTTTATCGAAAATATACGAACAAGATGTCATATCATATTACAATAAAGATTCCATTTCATTACAATAACTTTCACAAGTACACATAAGAAGAATACATACCTTTACTAACATAGCTCCAATGAGCTTTAGAACTAATAGTTGTAAGATGTTCCAAGATCTTCCCTTTCAAATCTTGGTTCTTTTGTCACCTGCTATGGAGGACAAGCATCACTCAGGTGCTTTTCTGCTAACCACGGACTCTCAATGCAGTCCCCTGCACATCTATCATTCGATAGATGGCCCTTCCATTCAACGAAGGTATTGGTAGAGTAACCAATAATGAAAACCAACTGAGCATAGTGTTGTGTCCTACATAAATAGAACCTTGTAATTCCACAATCTCGAACTAGCATGTAATACTGGATCACGATGAACTGACAATGTAATCTCAAGCGTCACACAGTCTAAGTGGATCTTGTGCATTGCACTACTTTGATCAAAGAGTTTAATTCAGTAAAGGACTGGAAGTCATCTATCACATACACTATACAACGCTGATTTGACTTAAGGCTATCTTAAGCTACGCATAGGCATCTCCTTCAATGGATAGTCAGTCATCCCATATAATCTACAACATACTAATCTACTAAGTAATTACACAAACTAGGTATATCCTTCAATGGATAGTATGTCATCCAAAATAACCTACAACATACTAATCTACTAAGTAATTACACAAGCTAGGTATATCCTTCAATGGATAGTTCGTCATCCCAGATAGCCTACCTTCAAATAATCTACTTACATATAAGTATATTTACCCTCTCCCATAATGGATGACCTCTCCTAGGAGCAAACACAAGCTTTCCTAATTAAATCAATAACTTAGCTAAGAGTATCATGCATTCCCTTCATGTTCAATCATACCTAGTATATAATACTAATGATAAACATCCATCTCCTACTATGGAGTATATACATACACATTTCATTCCATGTTCAAACATAACTAGTATAAATAAATACCCATATTGCACCTCATATAACATAGTTGAGTTCCTTAGTCAAGTAATCTCTTTGAGATATCTAGTATAGTTA
>CM021100.1:684448960-684518982 GCA_007115665.2 Sequoiadendron giganteum | reverse complement strand
TCTCTCTCTCACACACACACACTCTCCCCCTCCCTCTCTCCCTCTCTCCCTCTCTTCCTCTCAAGTCTTTCCCTCTCTCCCTCTCTCCCACTCTCCCTCTCTCCCAATCTTCCTCTCTCCCAATCTTCCTCTCTTCCTCTCTCCCTAAACCCTAAACTCACTCTCTCTCCCTCTCAGGTCTTTCCCTCTCTCCCAATCTCCCTCTCTCCCACTCTCCCACTCTCCCTCTCTCTCTCTCCCCCTCTGGTCTTTCCTCTCTCCTCTCTCTCTCCCTCTTAGTCTTTCCCTCTCTTCCTCTCCGCCTCTCTCTCCCTCTCCTTCTCTCCCCCTCTCCCTCTCTCTCCCTCTCTTCCTCTCCTTCTCTCCCTCTCAAGTCTCTCTCCCTTTGTCCCTTTCTGTTCTTTCTCTCTCTCCCTCTCTTTATTATATAATGATTAAATATATATATATATATTAAAGATTTGAGAGGGAGATGGAGACTTCAGAGGGAGACTATGTATTAAATATATTATATAATATATTTGATATATATACAATATATAGAATATAAATAATATATATTATAGTATATATTATATACTATAATATATTTCATATATAATATATAGTATATGTGAAATACATTATAGTATATTTATATATAATAAATTTATTACAGACCAAACGGATATCCGTTTATAACAGATATCCATTATTAACTACATTGGATTTGAAGCCTCGTGCGAATATATCAATATGTTGTTACGAAACGGATATCCGTTTAGTCGAGGACGAACCTTGCCTCATTTTCAAAGGGAGACTATGTATTAAATATATTATATAGTATATAATATATTTAATAAATAATTTATTTAATATATTATATAATATACAATATATATTATATAATATTTAATATATTTAATAAATATTCTATAATATATAATACATAGTATATGTGAAATATATTATTGTATATTTATATATAATAAATGGATATCCATTATTAATTGCATTGGATTTGAAGCCTCATGGGAATATATATACTGTTATGAAATGGATATCTGTTATAAATGCTAATCCATTTCATTGAGGACTTTATAACCTGAACCCTACCTCATTTTCATGATGCTACCAGTTGAGCAACGAGTTCTAGGTCTGTGTTTTTTTTTGCTAATTAGTGATTAATTTATGTTTTTTTTACATTCTTTGTAGTTTTGTTGAATTTTTTCATTTCTATCTAAACTTACAAAAAAATTGAACCTTCATTACTAAAAAAAAAAAAACATAAAATTGAACCTAGAATACTAAACAAACATAGAATTAAACCTTCATTACCCCCTTTATGCATTTATTTAAACTATTTTACATTCTTGTCTATTTTTCCTTCTTCTTTATCACTCATTCGCGTGTTTCTTAAATTCTTGCTTTGTTTCTTATTCTTAAGTTAGTATTTCCTTTCTAAACAATTTGTTTTTTTTTTTTAATTGTTTTGACTCTCCTCAACTCTCAAAATAGAAAGGATCCTTGTTGGAAATGCTCTAAATTTTCAATACTTAGTGAATTTGGATCCATCGTTAGTACTGGCCAAACAAAACTTGTCCCTACAACCATAGGGAAATAAGTGAAGTTAATGGGTAATAATTGATGGGCTATGTAGGAGGCTATCATATTGTATCCTTGATGGGCTATATCCTCCTACATAGCCCATCGACTATTACCCATTAACTTTTCCCATTTCCCTATAGCTGCAGGGACAAGTTTTGTTTAAGCATTACTAACTATGTATACAAATTCACTAAGTATTGGCAATTTTGAGCTCAAGACTTCCACCTTTGTTGAATCAATTTGGAGCTTAACACTTCACCTTTGTTGAATCAATTTGGAGTTTAACACTTCCACATTGCAACAAGGTAAAAATCTAATGTATTTTTAAATGAAATTTCACATCACTTTAACAATTATTTGTTTTTTATTTACATGCCTTAGACATAAATGAGATTTACACATTTTTTCATTTGTATTCAATTAATTCATTTATATTGAATGGTTTGAGGGGATTTTTAAACATGTATCTTACATTCTAAAATTACAAATTTAATGCAGGTTCACTTGTATCTAAATCATGGATCCATGCCCTCTAGCTCCACCCACTCCACCTCAGAACCCCCCACCTCCACCACCTGCATCCGATGGTGCTCGATTTCAAGAAAAAGTTGATGTGAATGTTAGAACCATTCAGGATCAAGTTAACACTATTCAGAATGAAGAACATGTTCACCCATTATTGAGGTGTTTTGCATCAAAAATGCAAAATATCATTGATGTGATTAGGTCCATGGAAGTGGACTTAGATGAGCATCAATGATGGCTAGAGGAAAAGAGACAGTCCCATTCTAAAGAGGAAAAAACATAGATATGAAGAGATGCAACAGAGAGACACAAAACTTTATTAAGACAATGATCTTATTTTTATAAAAAAATTGACCTTGGATGGATATTTTATAAATAATTTTGTTGGATGGATATTTTATAAAGAACTTGGTTGGATGGATATTTTTAGTGTTGCATTTATGAATATAATAGTATAATGATGAGACGAAAAATTAGTAATAAATATTAAATAATCTATTAATTTAGTGTTTGTTCATATATAGTGTTTATTTGCATCATGGTTGACTAATGTCTTATTTGTTGATCATAATTATTGTATAGATTTCACACGAACAATCTAATGAACATGTATCTTTTTGTATTGTAAGGATTTTGTTTGAAGGTTGCATCGAACCCCTATGGTGTACATAATGTTCTTGTTTATGTATCATGATTGAAAGATAATGATTCTTATTCATGATGATTTTATACCTTTTACATGAATGATCTAATGACATGTTATTAATATTGAAGGTTTTAATGGCATGAATGTTGAATTGATTTGTAATGGTTTTGTTTGATGGTTGTATCACTTCTTATTCTAGAGGGTCCTAACACAAGAAAACACTATTCATCTCAACTGTCTCTCTCCCTCTCTCCCTCTCTCCCTCCCTCTCTCCATCTCAACTCTCTGTCTCTCTCCCTCTCACTCTCAGGTCCCTCCCTCCCTCTCTCTCAAGTCTCTCAAAGATTCTTCTCTCCCTCCCTCTCTCCCTCTCAAGTCTCTCTCCCTCCCTCCCTCCCTCTTAGCTCTCTCTCTCTCTCTCTCTCTCTCTCTCTCTCTCTCTCTCTCTCTCTCTCTCTCTCTCCTCTCTCTCTCTCTCTCTCTCTCTCTCTCTCTCTCTCTCTCCTACCCTCTCTCGCCTCCGCTCTCCTCTCAACTCTCTCTCTCTCTCTCTCTAAGGTATTTATCTCTTTCTCTCTCTCCCTCTCCTCTCGCCCCCTCTCTCTCTCTCTTGGCTCTCTCCTCCCTCCCTCCCTCCTCTCAAGAGTCTCTCTCTCTCTCTCTCTCTCTCTCTCTCTCTCTCCTTCCTCCCTCCCTCTCAACTATATATATATATATATCTCCTTCTCTCTCCTCCCTCTCTCCCTCTCTCCATCTCAACTCTCTCTCTCTCTCTCTCTCTCCCTCTCAACTCTCTCTCCCCATCCCTCTCAGGTCTCTCTCTCCCTCTCTCTCAAGTCCCTCCCACTCCCTTTCTCTCTTATAAATTGGTCGTACATCAATTAATATAGAATATATACTATGTAGTGTTTAAAATATACTGTATTAAATATATTCTATAATATATATTACATAATATTAATATAATATACAATATTTCATATATATACTATATATACTATATAATAATTAATATGTATACTATTTATAATATATAATAATTAATATGTATACTATTTATAATATATAATAATTAATATGTATACTATATATAATATATAATATACTATACAAAATATGAGGGATGACCCTGCAGTACAACAAGTTGCAAGCAGTAGTGAAACTATTGTCTAGTTTCGAATCCCACTAGTGGAAGGTGGGACGAACACACATCAAGAGGACGGAAGATACACGAGCATTGCTGCGGGGTCAAATGTTCGAGGGAATGATGGTGCGATAGAGCTGGCGGGGGTGTTCTGACAGAGTTTTGGCATCGGGGCTTGTAGGGAGCTTGGCAGGAATGCAGGCAAGCGATGTGAAGCAGATGAAGGGTTGATGTTGGGTCTTGTAGGGAGCTTGGCGAGAATGTATGCAGGCATAACAGTCAAAGGAATGATGTCGGGTTTTGCAAGGAGCTTGGCAAGAATGCAGGTAGGTGTAAATGGCAAGGATGAGGTCCCCCAAATGTGGCCTCACTAGTTCATAGCTCCAGTCAAAAGCGATCCGAGTGTTGCCCCTTAGCAGCGATTCACCGAACAAAAAAATAATACTATACAAAATATATGTACTATGTATTATACAATATAATATATAATATATAATATAGTAATATAGTAATATAGTAATATAATAATATAACAATATATAATATATAATATATAATATAATAATGTATAATATAATATATATTATATTATATCATACATAATATTATATATTATAAATACATAATACATATTATATATTATATATATTATATAATATTATGTATTATAAATAATACAAGTAACAAATATCCGTTTATAGACGGATATCTGTTTCAAAAAAATTTGGGCACATCTAGGCATGTTTCCTCTACTTATATTGAAAGATTTCGATTTTTATTTTATTTTTTTCTTGTAATTAGGGTGGTCAGACATACACCTGCTTCTTATCTTTTTCTTGAAAATTTAGTACCGCTGCATTGAAATTTCAAATTTTCTCAAAATAGATTTACTTTTTTCCAAAAAAGGACTAGTAGCCTAGAAACTACATTCAATTTGCTACAACTTTTTTTCTTACATATTTTTCAAATTATGTTAATAACCTATTCAAATTTTTATGTCAAGTTTCCTAACTTTGATTTTTTGAATTTTCATCGCCACTCAAAGGCCTAGTTTGGACCCCCATGATCCTGCACTGACCCGTGTGCTAAAATACATATAGTACTTGAAAAAATAGTTATAAAAAGATGTATAAGTATAATAAGTATGCATCTTGGAGACAACTAGGAGTCCCCTAGATGTCTTGAGGATACCCTAGCATCCTTGAAGTCCTAGTGATGTCTTGGAGACATCAACATTGGTGGTGGGATGGTAGCTTTGGTGGTGGGCAGGTGGGGGGACGTCCCCCCAAATCCCAAAGTCTTTGAGACATCCCTGTCTAGGAAACGCAAGGTTTTTTTGGGGGGACACATCCCTATGGAACACTGCTTAGAAGCAAAAACACCTGAAAATATAAAATTTTGAGCTCTCAAATATAGTAATTCATAAATTTGTGTTCAAAACAACCATTAGATATTTTCTCGGAGACAACAATGGAACAAATATTTCCATTGTAATGGTTCTTATTTCTTTATTTCACATTTTTTATTTTCCCATAAACAAAAGGTGGTAGGCCCTCTCCATGGGTTTGCTGCCAAAGAGGAGCTAAATGTGGTGGATAAATACCAAACAAACAAAGGGTGCACTGATATCATGTCCTAGATTTACATTCCCCCACTGAATTAAGGCAATCCATACACCCAACAAATGGGGCAAGGTTTTAATGTAGAGATCATGGGCTAATCTTTGGGTCCAAGATAGTGATCAAAATATGTAGGGGATAAGACAATCATAACAGTGTGACGTATATTCAAATCCTCCTGAAACCATGGGGTAGAAAATATATCTAGCAGACGTTTTGTGAGTGTGTGTTGTAATAATTAAATGTTACATTTGGGAAATAAGAATGCATTTTTATTTTATCCTACCTTGTATTAAATGCCACCGATAACCTCACCATATAATTTACCAATAAAAAATTATAAGAAATTTAATAGATAATAAAAATGATAAAATCACCTAGAAAATAAGAGACTCTCCATGTAATGTACCAACCCTTCGGTAAAATAAAAATTTCTATGTTTACATCATACAAGTAAATAAAAGTGCTAATAATTCATAGAAATAAAAAATTTCTTTCTTTTATCGAAAATATACGAACAAGATGTCATATCATATTACAATAAAGATTCCATTTCATTACAATAACTTTCACAAGTACACATAAGAAGAATACATACCTTTACTAACATAGCTCCAATGAGCTTTAGAACTAATAGTTGTAAGATGTTCCAAGATCTTCCCTTTCAAATCTTGGTTCTTTTGTCACCTGCTATGGAGGACAAGCATCACTCAGGTGCTTTTCTGCTAACCACGGACTCTCAATGCAGTCCCCTGCACATCTATCATTCGATAGATGGCCCTTCCATTCAACGAAGGTATTGGTAGAGTAACCAATAATGAAAACCAACTGAGCATAGTGTTGTGTCCTACATAAATAGAACCTTGTAATTCCACAATCTCGAACTAGCATGTAATACTGGATCACGATGAACTGACAATGTAATCTCAAGCGTCACACAGTCTAAGTGGATCTTGTGCATTGCACTACTTTGATCAAAGAGTTTAATTCAGTAAAGGACTGGAAGTCATCTATCACATACACTATACAACGCTGATTTGACTTAAGGCTATCTTAAGCTACGCATAGGCATCTCCTTCAATGGATAGTCAGTCATCCCATATAATCTACAACATACTAATCTACTAAGTAATTACACAAACTAGGTATATCCTTCAATGGATAGTATGTCATCCAAAATAACCTACAACATACTAATCTACTAAGTAATTACACAAGCTAGGTATATCCTTCAATGGATAGTTCGTCATCCCAGATAGCCTACCTTCAAATAATCTACTTACATATAAGTATATTTACCCTCTCCCATAATGGATGACCTCTCCTAGGAGCAAACACAAGCTTTCCTAATTAAATCAATAACTTAGCTAAGAGTATCATGCATTCCCTTCATGTTCAATCATACCTAGTATATAATACTAATGATAAACATCCATCTCCTACTATGGAGTATATACATACACATTTCATTCCATGTTCAAACATAACTAGTATAAATAAATACCCATATTGCACCTCATATAACATAGTTGAGTTCCTTAGTCAAGTAATCTCTTTGAGATATCTAGTATAGTTAAATACTTGTGTCGGGCTACCTTATCAAAATTTCCTATACAATTAAGTATTTGTGACAAGAAAACTCTCCTATCATGGAGTATTTAAAATCACATTATAAAAAGTATCCTAAGGCTTTAATTTCCTTTTTCAAGACACTCTCAGTTATTTCTATTGCACTTACAAAAAAGACAATCAAGCAATATAGAAACCACATTAATTCCACATAAATATAAAGAAGAAGAATTCCCATGTCTGTTTACGCTTATCCCAAATTGATGAAAAAGTTGCTTCCTCTTCTAGCTCAATCCAGTTTCACGAATCAAGTTCCCAATCCCTCAGAAGATGACAATTTCCTCACAAAATTCCCTCTTTCTTACTCTCAAAATACACTCACAGAAAAAGGCATATTCCTTGGGTGGAATATGTTTCTATCAAACACAAGTAACTCACAAAATTATAATCACTCTTTGAAACTATGGTTTCTTAGTATTATGATGATTAGATGAATAAAATGTACTTCCAATATTTGTAGACTGTACATACAAATTACGCACATGACATAAATCAGAGATTGATGGTGACTAATGAGAAGCTTAGATTGAAAGAAGTGGAAATGAATAATGATCAAGTTGTAAGTTTCAAGAATGAGAAATGGGTGGCTATTTATAGAGCCCAGCCTCCAACAATCTCCTACAAGCATGGCATGTGGTTTGCCACCATTGCTGTTAGAAATTTTCAAACTAGAGGTGGCGCTAGTTCCCTGCCATACTCAACATACATCTGATATATATATATACATATATATGTAAATTTGTAAGGCAATAATAATAATATTAATATACACATAATACATGGTGTGTGCATATATACATATATATACTTGTATATACCTCTATGTACACGTATGTGTAGGTATACCATATCGATGCATCCATATGAGCATATCCATTTGCCAATGTACACTTGTATCGATATGTATATACATATGGATATGTGTATATACTATATATATGTATATATGCCCACTTTTGTTTCACTTACATCCATTTACATTACAATCATTATGATCATAATATCACAAGACAAATACATAGATAAACATCACTCACAAAGCATGCAGAAGTAAGCAAGACTCCTATTGCAATCATACAATCTATGGATGACTTACCTAAAACTCACACAAACTAACTTAGTTCACTCAATCTAAGGCGACGTGTGCATGCTCAGATATTTTACTGTACTGGTTACCCGACCAAGATCCTCTCCCGAGTGATACTTCCCCTCCCCTTGGAGAATGAACATTTACCTACAACCACTAGCACATACCTTGGAAGTCATTTTTTCACAATAATTAAGCAACATATATAAACATCTTTAAAGTTAGAATAACAATAATTCAATAACCATCTATTCACATATATGTAGTATTTCACCATGAATAACATCAAATGAAACAACATCAAATGAGATAACATTCATATTGATAACAAGGTACAAGCATCTCAATATTTCACATTACATTCATATTTACCCTATGTAATAATAGTAAAAAGTAACCTCACAATTTGGGGTGTAACACTGCATCCTATTTCTTGAAACAAAACAACCCAAGAGACCTATGGTTGTTCATATACGAGACCAAACCAAATTCATTGGGGGAATTGCTTACTATTTAGACTGGTTTTCCATCCAACCTTTTACAAATGTCTTCAACATACATTGCCAGGTCAAATAGGTGTCTAGGCTCAAAATGGTTGTTAAACTTTTCCTTCTCTACTTTCAATATATTTCCTTGAGACGCCATTCGTAGAGCCTCTATAAACCTTTCCCTACTTGCATTCAATATATTTCCTTCAGACCCCAAGTGAATTCCCTTTGTAATTTTCTCAATTATGTTTTGTGGAGATAATAGTTCTAAGTTAATTGGTTCAAAATATCTTATTCCTTCTGTAGATGAGGAAAATTTGGTAAATTTTCTATTGCTAGCAATGGAAAAGTCTAGACTGAATTGAACAAATCTAGCTGGCCCAATACTTTGTAGGAAATGATGTATCTTTTGAAGAACTCGTTAGGGAACATTGATAAGTTAGGGGGTTTACATGTTGAACACTAATAGTGAGCTAAGTGCACTTGAGTGAAAGATACTTTATTTCAATTGGAGGACTATGATACAAAGTATAATAAGAAGGATAGTTTGATGATTGAGACCATCCTTGTTGGTTGTAGAATAGAGGGAGCTCACAAATATGGTGTTACAATTTAGCACATGTTACACTGATTCTGCACCAAAGGGCCTACAAAAATTCGAATAACTTAACCTTCAATCAAAAATACAATTCTCAGCTCATTAACCTACATACATAAACTTATGAAAGTACAAATAATTAAATAATTGAAATGAAATCAAAATTTTGTAGTTAATAGAAAAATTAAATTTATTATTTTAGAAAAATTCTAAATTCTATAGTTCTGATATTTTGTTTGCAACTCGATTGTGTAAAAGAGAGTGCCCAGGGTCTTAAATAAACTTCCAAGTTAGGAAAACCATAAAAAAACTCTATATTTTAGTTTCCTTCATTGCAAAGCAACTACCTTTAGAATAACCTACAATGCAAAAAAATCTAAGAAAATTTCTAAGCACATAGACAAATTTTAGCTTTTCACAATTTCACATAGTTCACAGAGTCTTTAAACAATAGACATATTTCTTAGACCATTGAAGAACAAAATTATTGAATATTTTACACGAGGATATAATTCATTACAAATTTTTAGTTAATTTAACACAACTTTCATATTACAAATGATGATTTTGAAGGATCCCATGGTAAAATTTTACCAAGTATAGGGAAAAATATTAGCATTCTGTGATCTAGATATTAGAATGGAAACTTGTTTAAAATTGTAACTAAGAAATAAGGAAACATCTAAAGACCCAAAGTAACAATTCTTCTCTTATGACAATAGTATAACATTCTTATGTTCTAGGAAGGATTTATAATCGAACCTATCTTTGCTCTACCCTATGCTATGTACTTAAGCATGACCAACATTGAAATATGTAGAGAAGTTTAACCTTATTTCTTGCATGATATCTTCAAGAAAAATAATAACGACAACGTCTCAACCATAGAGAAGGTCCACACTTAGGGATATGTTTTCTTATGAAGGATTATACAATTTTTTATTACAAATTTTCTTAGACTCTGCAATCTTGCATGTTTGAAGAACTATAATATGTAGTTCAATAATCCACAACTTCAAGAAAGAACCTAAAAATTGAATAAAGAAAAGGCTCGTTAAATCAATGGTAAATTAGTTCACAAGATGAGACTCTATTTTAATTTTTTTAGGACAATAATCCCCCATTTACAATTAAAGATAGTAAATTTGTTTCATACCAAAATCCCATAATTCATCACTACATGTTGGTCATAGCATAATAATCTGTTTGTGCAAAATCTCAAATTTTGAATAAAGGTAGAATTTATTTTATAAAAAAATATCCCTATCAATTAACATAAGAAAAGACTTGTGTGTTTTTTTCAAAACTTGAAATTCATTGATAAACTAATTGTGGTGTAGGTAGAAACCAAAATTTAAAACCTATGGAAAAAGAATATTGTTGATATTCGTCTCCATCTGATGCAATCTTCATAGTGTGCTACTTGGTCCAACAATTTGTACCATATTTCATTATCACGAAGATATATAACATTAATTAAAAACTACAACGTTTCTTACAACACAATATAAAACAATAGATCTACTTTGAAAAAAGAAATACCAGATTGCACAACATGATTTATGTGGTGTCCAAGAGTTCTTTTGTAGAGTAATTACTGAATTCAAGTATATTTATTCTTCAATTCAACTATATTTATAGAAATTATTTGATTTTGAAATAGTTGAATGGAGATTTAAAACATAGAGCAATGCAAGTGGAAAAAGGAAGTTGCCATCAAGTTAAGATTTAAAACATATTATCTGATTTTAAAATATTTTAATTAAGATTTAATATATTATCTGATTTTAAAATATTTGAATTAATATTTTAAACTCAAAGCAATGCAAGTGGAAAAATAAAGTTGCTATCAAGTTAAGATTTAAAGCATATTATCTGATTTTAAAATATTTCAATTAAAATTTAAACATATTATTTAATTTTAAAATATTTGAATTAAGATTTGAATCTTAAAGCAATGCAGGTGGAAAAAGAAAGTTGCTATCAAATTGACAAGACACTGCAAATAGAAATAGAGTTTTCTATCCAATTGACAAATGAATATTAATTTACCTTTTACCATTTAACAACATATGAAGCTAGTTGATTTACCATTTCACGACAGATGAAAGTTGTTTTCTGACGACTCAAGAGTGGTTTGCAGGCATGAGACTTGTTTCAAGCTCAAATCTCACACTATATGTAGCCTATTAGTTAATTATAAACAAGATTAGAAATTAAATAATTAAAGATAATTATTTAATAAAAACTACTCAATTAATTAAACAATTAAAATTGTTCAATTAACCTTGGAGGAAAAGTTAGAATAATTTAATTTAATTATATATATAAGAAGAAATGTTAACTTAGAGGAAAGTGGTTAATTTAATTAAATAATAAGATTATTTCATTAAGATAGTTTTTCGTGTCTACATTTTTCCCTTTTTTTGCAACAATGCATTTTATAAGCATCCTTTCAAAGAAAAGAAAAGTTGTCAAAAAAGAAAAATCAGAAGGGATGAAGAAGGTGATGATATGCCCTAGTCAAGTGAGGAATAGAAAATTAGAACATGTGAGATGATTGATATGATTGGTGCCCCCTCAGAAAATTTGGTGAAAAATCTAGAACATTGAGCCAAATTTACCAACAAGCGAGAAGAAAAGGTTAGTAAGGAGTGAAGAATAGTTAGTTTGATCGGAATTGGATGTGGATAAAATTGATTGATCAGAGAGGATGAAATGAAATTGATGAAGATTGGAAATGGGTTAAGAGGATAGGTTTTGAGATTTAAGTAGTGCACGATTTATCATCATAGAGTTTTTTATTTGGCAATGAACAACAGTCACTAAGGTATGACATAGACCAAGGTGCGAAATATTATCCCCTTTGCATAAATAAACACATTGCAAATAAGGAATTCCATGCTGAATACTAGTGACAATAGTACTTTGTCAGAATATGTGAAGAAGTAACCATAAAGCATGTTATTCTTGATGCAAGAAAGCGTTAGATGGCCTTTGACTTGCATAGGCTATTTTGATTATGCTATATGGAACCCCAATCACACATAAGGAACTTAGTTGCCCCAGTAATATTATCATAACAAACCACAAACAAAAATCAAAGAGAAAAATTTCATGATCCATCATCGCTCCTCTTATCACTTGTGGACTTCCTTGAGGTGCATAGTAACATGACCAAAGACAAATCAATGAAAAGATGAATCACTAGACCAAATGAGTCAAAAACCATCTACATCTTCTTGTCAATCAATGAGTGTTTGCAGATGGGATTAAGGATAATGTTTGATTTCAAGAAATGAACCATGATATATAAGATGGCAAGTTTGCTTTTGATGATGCAACATCCTATATAAGACAAATGATAAGATCATAGATAATATTTGGTTTTACAAATGAGACACCCCATATAAGACACTAATATGATTTTGAGTATGTAACAACCTATATAAGACAATTGATATGATGGTGTCTGGTTTTAGGAGGAAAACCCCGTATAAGATATTGATCTAGTTTCGAGTATGTAGCACCTATATAAGACAATTGGTATGATGGTGTTTAGTTTTAGGAGGTACACCCCATATAAGATACTTGTCTAGTTTCGAGTATGTAACAACCTGTATAAGATAGTTTGATAGCTGATAGGATAATTGATGTTGATATATAGTTGTGATTAGGCAATTAATTGATTGATTAAGATTGAAGACTAGTTGGATAGCTCGTCTGATGTTTCATGATTTGTTACACTCAGTTCTCTTTGTAGGATATATCATGTTTGTGTATGATCAAGGTGTCAACCTTTACAAGGGATAACTTATTATGGAACATGGACAGTGATAAAATCGACTCAATGAAACCTAAGGTACTAACCTAATGCCTCAAGGGGTTCATTGATGATGGCCTTGCCTACATAAAGTGTGCAAAGACAACGTAGTTTGACTAACCTTGATCATAGATAGATTATTATGAAATATGGATTGTGATGGACTGATAATTTATCATGATAAAACCTAATGGACAAAATTAAGCCTTAGGGCCCCATCGATGATGGTCTTACCTACATGAAGTCACATAAGCAATGTAGTTCGACTACTTGGCCTGACATAGACACAAACTCGATGAATGACTCTATTTTTGAAGTTTTTGATGCTTTTTTATCTATTTTTGTATTTTTCAAAGATTATGATGATATAGATGAAAGACGAAGAGGTATTGATGTGAAAATATCATAGACCTTTTGATATTTTGTTGCTAGCCAAGCTAAAATTGATTGATCTGATCGAGTGATTATTGATAGTGATAACATTGTTGAGGATAGACAACAATGCAAGGATAGTGTTGTCAAAATAGGAACAACATGAGGATTAGGGTTAGGGTCAGGGTTAGGGTTCATGGTTTCTTTCCTTGTCTCTATTTTTCTCTCATTTTATATTTCTCTTCATTCTGCTATTTTGACCTTTGATTATCTATCAAGTGGAGTTGCATGTGATCTACAATCGACATCAGTTCCCAGCTCAAAAACAATGGTGTGCCAATAGAAGGATCTTTTTCATGATTGGTAGGCAACGAAGGACATGATGGTGGAACATGGTTGTATGGGATTTTCCAACTTTATTTTCTCGTTGGAGTTGAGAATTCTTTTTTACGCATCTTATGAAATCATCAATAAATGTGCTTTTCAAAATATTTACCAAGGGTGTCATTTACCAAGTAGGTAAAACTTCCCAACTTTATTCCTAGGGATAATGCCTTGTTGAGGTTTGAAGGATTCAATTAGGGTTAGCTATAGGGTTACCATTCAACCAGGGTTAGGGTTCAATTAGGGTTAGGATTGTAATGAATGTGAAAAAAGTGAACCTTAAGTTTAATGCCAAAACCTAGGGTCAATTATATTCCTTTTTCAAAAGTACATTAGAATACAAATCAATAAGGTGATTAGACTAACTTTCAACCACGAAGGTGAGTCAATCAGGCCTAGATATGCATTCTTGGGGCCTTGAAAATGGATTGGAAATGATTGACTATGATTAAACCAATTGAACTGTATGCCCTAATTTGAAAAATGCAAGATCCCGATGATGCATGTAAAATGAAATAGAAACTTGCAAGTAGAGATTGGAAGTGCAAGGGGTTGTGTACCTGTCACCAAAAGTTGGATCTAAATGTTGTAGTAGGACTAGGTCACCCATGGGTGAATGGGTTTTTGTAAGCATTTTTTGAACTTCAAAACTTGATCCTATAGCTTTATGTTTGCTCTCTATTTTCTGCCCTGCAAACCTTCATCTTCAAATTTGGACTTGCAATAAATCTGCTATAGATATGGTGGGGGTGGCTATATAGGAGATTACCTCAATCAAGCCCCTATTTTGGTATTTCTATCTTCATAATAGCCAAATAATTGATAGAAGACAGAGTGTGTTCCCTAACCTTAAGTATGTCTAAGGCTGTTATGAGCTAAAATGCAAAGAAACCCTACTCAAGTGTGTTAGAGAAAGATTCCTATATGAAAATGACAAGATCTACCTTGGGAGAAGTCAAATACCCTTAGTAAATATGAAAGATAATGTTACCTTGCTTTAGGCTACAAATAAGATGAAGCTTGAAAATGAGAACACTAGGAAATAAGTCATTAGGTTGAAGAAATTGGCCAAATGCATCTCCTAAACCTAAAATCCATCATTCTCTTCTATTGGCATCAATCTTCAATCATGGCATAAGACTTGATCAAAATTTGCAAATAAGCTTGAAAACCTAAAAATTCAAATGTGACAAAATAATTTCTTGCTTCTTTTTTATTCTCTTATTGCATCTTCATGTGTTCTAGATTTGAAATGGTGAAAAGGCTAGGAATTTATAGGCATTTCTCTAATTTCCCAAAAATTAGATCTCGAAAGCCAACCTTTAAAATTTAAAATTTGAATGTTTTAAAATGGCCACTTTGACATATCCAAAATTAGGTCTTGGCTAAGAAAGGGGACCCATTCACCCTTGGGTGAATGGGTCTTGGCCCAAATTTTTGGGATATTAAATGTTGAGGGCAACACATGAATTGGATGCATTTGTTCAATGCTTTGCAATTTCTCGGAAAATGATAAAATAGGCCTCGAAATGCATAATTTAGGAGATTAGGGCCTAGTTAGGATGTGTTAAAAATGCATAAATGCAAGGGTCACTAAAATAGGTCCAAACTAAGTGTGAAATTGTACTATCATCTACAAGGGAGTACAATTTTTGATGCTACAAGGATAAAGCTTGGGGTGAGGGTTGAGATTACAATTAGGGTTCAATTTGGGTTACATTTAGAGTTAAGATTAAAATTATGGTTAGGGTTCAATTATAGTTAGGATTAAGGTTCAATTATGGTTAGGGTTAAATCAAAGTTATGGTTAGGGTTTGATTAGGAATCTAGAATAAAGCTTGGGGTTAGGGTTGGGATTAGGTTTAAAGTTCAAATTGAGTTAGGGTTAAGTTAACATTGGGGTTAGGGATACGATTCAACTAGGCTTAGGGTTATGGTTCATTTATGGTTAAGGTTAGTTATAAGGCTAGAATTATGAATCTAATTAGGGTTACACTTACAATTATAGTTAGGGTTAGGGTTTATTTAGGGATAGAGTTAGCTTTAAAATTACTATTAGGGTTCAATTATGGTTCAAGGTTACAGTTAGGGCTCAATTAGGGTTCAGGTTAGGGTTCAATTATAGTTATTCTTAGGCTTAGGTTTAGAAGGTTAATGTTCTATTAGGGCTCACTTAGAGTTACGATTAGGGTTAATTTGTTTAGATATACTAATGTAATTTTATATTAATTTTCTAACTATTCCACTTAAATAATATATATCAAAATGAAAATGAAATAGGTGCCTTGAAAATGATATCTCTCAACATATTTTATATAGATTTATTAAAGGTATATATGTTAGTTTTTAAAACATCAAATTATTCATAGGAAATTGTCACTTCAATGACATTGAATGAATTTCATCCTCATTTATCTGGAATTACCATATTAACTATTCATATGCATAGATAAATCACATTAAATGTAGAGTCACTAACTAGTTAACATCAATATCTATAGTGTCTTATCTTTATAATAAGTTGATTAAAACCTATATAAATGTATATTTATAAATTAGAAGTATAAATATTTGTCTTGGGTAATGTGAATGTTGCAATAAGAAGGAAAAAGTTTCAACCGATAATTTCCAAAATTCTTAAATTCTTATCAATAATTTTTAAAATAAATGATTTTTATTATTATTTTCATCAACTAATATGCATCTTATATTTATTAATACTAAAAAATAAAATAAATAAAAATAAATTTCCAAGACTAATAATTATAATTAATTAAACAAATATGATTACAATAGTATCTCCCTAAAGGTGCTAATAACCTAGTGTGGTGTCTATCCATACATCAAGGGAAAAGAGTGCTGGATATTGAATTTTCAACATTACAATAATATCCTCTCTTTTGATGTAAATGAGCTTGGAAGATAATATTTTTTTGAAAAGCATACTTTGTTCTCCTTGGAGGGATGAGTTCGAGAGAGAATTTGAAGATTATAAAAAACTTTAGTATGGAATGAAAGGACCACTAGTGGCAAAGGGCATGGCTAGGTTATAGTTCTAATCAAAGAAACATGGTGCAAAACTATAAAAGTGGAGAAAAAAGATCCAAAAAGTAATACATATGACTAAAAATAATAGAAAATTAAGTAACAATAAGGTTGGCGGCATGTTACCTCGATCCTAAAGGCTCAAAATAATATAAGAAAAGGAACCTATATTGTGAAGATCCTTATGCATCACTTAAAAAAGATATTTCTATTTTTAATGTTATTGGGGAATTTTTAATAATAGGTGACTTTAATGCTAGAAAAAAAAACATCCAAGTCCTCAATTTGAATAACAAATACAAAGAGAAAGGTGATGCATTATGGTTGGAGGAAGAGAGAAATAAACTTTGTGAAAGAACATCATAAGATAGTAAGGGTATCGTTACACACAATGGGGTAGAATTATTGGGACTATATAGTTTACACAACATGATCATATTATGAGGGAATGTCTGACTTTAGACAACATAACCTACAAAACCTACAATGGTCGAAGTGTAGTGGACTATATTATTTGCTCAAAAAATTATACCTTGAGAGTAATGGAGTTAGTGGTTGGAGACTACTTGTTGAAGTAGAACCATAATCCAACATATGTGAAGCTAGACATCCACATAAAAAAATAATAGGGGAAACAAATCCACTTCAACCAAAAGAAAGCACCTCCATAGGGTATAATCCTATGTCTCAAGAAAACTAAAAACTCTTTAGAGCTGCCCTCAAATGATTTTTTAGGGAGTATGGGAATAATACATCTTACATATAGAATCACCCTATAAGCAATAATATGTCTATTCCCTTAATGCATGAGGCTTTAGGTGATTGTAAGAGGACTAGATTCAAAAGAAGATTTATTTTTATTTTTTTGGAAAATCCTTGGTTTAACAATGAGTGCAAGATAGCCAAAAAAAATCTGTGAGAATGTGGAATGAACTTGAAGAAAGTAAGAAAGAATAAAAAAATTATGATGTAAAAAAGAAAAATATGTGAACATAAGGAAGGAGATGCTGATTTCACTTGGAAAATAAAACCACAAAAGATTTTGGAAGTAACTACAACAAAAGAGAAAACAATATCATAGGTTACTAATGGCTTAAATATGTGAAGTTTCTATATGAGCAAGACTAGGATAAACATAGACCCCTAATAATCAATACAACTACTTAGTTTTTCACCATTGAAGATATCAATCAGGGCATAAAAAGGTTGGTAGGATGGAAGGCACATCATATCAATGGGATAGTATCAAACCATTTAAAATGGGGTGTTGATGTACTTGCACCTCGTATCAAGTGCATCTTCAATAATATCATTATGTTGTACCCAAAATAAAAAATTTCTTCAATAAGGCATTTTATTAAAATGGTCTAAATCTTGTAAGATTATCGTCAATAGTCAATTTTAGGTCAAATGAATTAAAGGCTTTTTGTGGGTTTACGTCAAATAGGATACTTGCAAATTTTGGAAATTTTGAAAATTAGGGTTTTAGGCCCCCGTTTTTAGGAAGACCCTAAAAAATAGGACCTTTCTAGAAATGACTGAAAATGATTTTGATTAGGTTAATTTCACTTCACGATCACACTAGTCAAGTCAAAGTCACAAAAAGTAAGTTTTACTCTAGTGGGTTTATTTCACTTTTTTAGGAGAAAATATAGGACCTTTAAGGTCATCAATGGCAGATGACCAGTATTGAGTATCAAGATCTAAACTTTAGACGCTACACAAATGAGTCTATGGTGAAAGATGCTGAAAAAGATGCTCAACAATGAAGGGGAATTTCAAAAGTTGAAATTCGCTAAAAATATTCTATCTGGAAGATGCACATCTTGCTACAGGAGAGATGCTACATAGTCCATGCCTTGGTCAAATTTTGTAATACTCGTGCACATGAAATAATGAAAGCAATCACAAACAATTAATGCGATTGTGATATCGACATCACGATCAACCCAGTCAAGCAAGACGATCAACACAAAGCACAAGGAGGTCAAAATCATCAAGAAATAACTAACTATGGAGCCCAAAGCGCCCCTGGCCCATGAATTCAAGAGGCCAACTGCAATTGTTAACAATTGCAAAACCAGTCATCTTCTTTAGAACTCTACTAGGTTTCTAACGAATCGTCAAGTAAGTTCACCAAATTCATCAAACATCGGCACACGAAGGAAGAGGTGAAAGATGTTGAAAGAAAATGTCATCAGAAAATGGCAGTCACTCAAGAGAGAAGTGCCCCTATAGGCCAGGGGCACCCAAAAAAGAAAGCAATTAGATGTCAGCCTTTGGATTGGAAATATCTAGATGATCTTCTTAGATTCAACCTAGCTTCGCAACGGATGTTCTCACCAACTCAAAGAACTTATCAAATGGTAGTAGCTGTTGAGAAAATGAGCACGCAAAATAGAGGATAAATTGAAGTTCATGAAAGCAATTGCACCCCTGCAGGCTAGGGGCGCCCAACATTTTGAGTAGTTATCTTCTCCAAGGCATCTTCTCAACATCCTTCCAGCTACGTAATGAATCCAGTTGCCAGTTCGTGGGACCTACCAAATGCTCATAAACAAAGATCAAGCGTGAAATGATGAAAGTGAAAGCAAGTTAAAAAAGGTGAAAATTTGGCTAAGTATGAATGAAAATGCACCCTTCTAGCAAAAGGCACCCAACTTTATGGAGCACCATATGTAGCTTTCATTCTTTGTAGCTTCCAAGGAGACCTCCTAAGAGTTGATCAGTCTCCGTGATGAGACTGTCAGCAAATTCAATGACGCAATCAAACTCCCAGAAATGAAGGTCAAACTGGAGCATTTTGTCAAAGGTTACAAAGTGAAAATTGTGTCTCAGAAGCACAAAGGCACCCTTGTAGGCCAGGAGCACCCAAGAATTTGAACCTCCTAAACTAGCATTCAGAGATTCCACAACCAATCATCCTTTCTAGAATTTTTCCAGCTTCACAATGGATTCCACATCCTAATCATGAGGTTCGTCAAGCACGGCTAATTGCAGATCGAAGCACTGAAGGTCAAATTAAAGAAATTGAAAATCATCCAAGAAATTGACTAACACTGGCAAGAAAAAGCACCCTTTTAGGAAAAGGCGCCCAAGAATTCAATCCACCAGTTTCAATTTTTAGGGTTTTTTTGCCTTCAGCAAGATCTCTTTAGAGTTGATCCAAATCCGCAGTGAATTTGTTAGCCACGCCTCAGAATCAATCAAACGAATGGAATCAGGGATCAAATGGATGCTTTTTATCAAATAGAAGTTGAAAATCTTCAAAATATCCTAACACTAGCAATGCGGCGTCCAAAGTCAACTCCCAATTGCAAAATTTGAAGACTTTCTCATGTCTAGGCATCCCAAAATTGGTGGAGAGTCTTTTAGTTAACTTCCAATCACGCAAATTGACTCCTCAATCGGGATTTTTGATGCACTAACTGATGCTTCCATCTCAAATGTTATTTCTTAAGCATGTAGGCATCATAATTCATTATTATTTGGAGGTTGAAGAGCTAAAACACAAATATTTTCTCTCCAAATTCCATTTGAAGAATCTAACGAAAGCAATTTTTAGTGTTCTTCGTATTTCTAGGTTCAGGTTGCATAGAGTGAAATTTTTCCCGAGGTCATAAATTTATGCATCATCATTCAAAGGCAACAGTTCATATCTCCAACATTTTCCCCCAATTTCTTGTACTTTGTGTCTTAGGTTTCCTTGCATGTCCAAGTAAACTCCATTTTTTTCATAGATTTGGCCTTTTGGGTTCGTTCAACACAACATTGGCCACAAAACCCACGTGCCAAAAAATTTCGAAAAAGGTTCCCCACTACTTCCAATTTTTAGGGTTTCTGCAAAAAGTCACTTTTTTTAGAAACTGACGAACTGGGTTTGATCAGCTCATAGGCGCCTACAATACCCATGTGCCTGAATTTTCTGGGAAAAATAAGCTTTTGCAACTTTTACAACTTTTTTCTTTGAGGGGTTGTTGCATGTCCAAGGAAAAGTCACTTTTTCAAAAAATTGACGTTCTGGGTCCATTCCAAAAGATATTCCTAACAAAACCCACGTCTCAAAAAAATTCTTTAAAATTACCCCTCAGCAAAGCTATTTTTAGCCGTTGTAAATTTTTTTGTTCAAGTAGTGTCATGTGCCCAATCATTCTTCAAGATTTTCATAATGCAATTCTCTCAAGTTGAATACAAGACCAAATCGGTCTTGCTTCATGACTTCCTGAAGACGACTGACACTGATGTGCATCGAGCACACCCAGAAGTTGATTTAGACAAGCTAGATGATGTAGATCACACCACAATGCAAAATATTGAGCAATTTGGGTTGCTTGAGGCAACATCATTTCCCATCACAACGCAAAACATCAAATTTGTAATCGCTTGTGTAAAGAATTACAACCCCACCTTGTAAGAAATCCAGTCAACTAATGGGTGAACCATTTGCAGTCTCAAGCCAAAGGATATTGAGAGATGCTTCGCCATTCCACCTTGTGTGAACAACTTGGTCATATCAATGGAGGGGTGTGAAAGGGCATTCAACACGTTAAAGGACAAATGTCAAAAAATAATGACAGAAAGGTGGCTTAAAGAGAAAAGAAATAACTTTCCCAAGAACGTGGGACATGGAGAATTCAAAGATGAGTATGCAATCATGATCACACTACTCAACCATGTCATCGATCAAGCAGAGGCAGACAAGTTCCTGCCATGGATGTATTACATCATGTCTCAACTTGTCAACAACAAAGAACAGTATGACTAGCCTGCCTTGATCAACGACATTCTCCACAACTAGATGATTAGTTTCTTCAAGGCCCATGAATTCCACATGTGTTCATACCTCGTATATCTAATAACCTTTCAAGGCCAGTTTAGAGGGTTGAATACTGTAAGAACTCTGGGTGTGTAGAAAGGTTCATCAACATTTCTCGCAGCTTGAATTCTCACAATCAAAAAGACACTTCAAGCGGGTGAATGACTAGTTCCTGATGCACAAGTGAGGGACCTTGATCACGAGTTACATGTACACATTTCACCAGAAGTCAAATTGGCAATAGTAGATTGGGCTGATTGGTTCATCCAGTTCCCCACTTTTACCTACATTCGCATATATGGATACTCAGGTCATCCAACCATGTTACCTCATTATCCATCAGATAAGGTGGTATTCATGGAATTTCTATTATAGTTGCACAAAGTTCACACCTTTCTGCTTAATAAACACAAGACAACTGCCAACTTTCCTTTTCAGATGGGTATTTTCAAGTGCATATTAGTAGCTGACACTAAGGCTATGAGCCATGAGATGAAAAAAATTAATCTTAAGTTTCTCATTGAAAGACACTCATATGACCCTTGGGGTCACTTTTTAGCCTGCCTTGGCCACCATTCTTCACACAAACCTTCCATGGAGGATTATTGGTTTAGTTGTGAAGATGAGTTCGAAGTGCAAAGGTACAAATACAATAGGTTCACTCTTCCACATATCATTTAGTTCTTGTTAGAAGATGTGGAAGGATTATTAGATGATGATGGGGAATTCATACTTACCACATTCTGCATAGATCAAATTGACTCACAACTACTTCGATTCATGGACTGGTACGCTAAGGAAAGCATATTCGTTGAAGAAAGTACAAGCAAAGTTTTAAGGAACAACAAACTTTTCCTAGACAACAAGAGGATGTGGAAGGTGGTCATTCCAAACACAGAGCCACCACCGGTTACTACCACACTACCTTCCACTTCAAAATGGAAACCTAGACAAAAAACAAGGAGCAAACCTCCTAAAGGAAGAAAAATGTCATGGCATTTGAGAGGAAAGATGCAAGTTGTTGATATAAATTAGCAAGAAAATGTGGAGACACCCACAGATACAACTAGGATAGTGCCAAAAGTGGAAGCAGAGCCTCCTATTCAATCACCACCGCAACAGTATCCAATTCATATTGACTTGGAGCCAGATTCACCACCACGTGACATCTCAACACAATCTCACTCATCAGGTTTTTCATGGGACTAGCACCATTCATTGCATCAAGGTTAGTCAAGACTCTTCTTGGATTGAGAATCTCTTGGGTAGGAAGAGGAGAAAGTTGTCCCACCAATTGAACTTTGTGGAATTCAACCATGTCTACCAAAACATGTCAGAGAAGAAGCTCAAAAAACTAGGTTCATGTGGAAAAGAACGCAAACAATGAGATTGTCATTGAGACCGCCACACCACTTGAGGACAAAAATGTGGATGAAGTGGAGGTTAATGAATTCACTTTGGTGAAAGTCAACCTTAGTAAAAGCACATGCCAGGTTGAGGTAGATCTCTTTGAGGTTGCAGCGGTGAGCATAAAGGAAAGAGTGGTTATGGATGGTGAAGACAAAGCAACCCTCAAGGCTAAAAACCAGCACCTACGACAATACATCTCCAACCTCCTTCACAACACCTCAAACGTCGCTACCTTGCTTCCGCAAATGTTGGAGTTACCTACAGAGAAAAATCAGCTAACTCAACTGATTCTATATGGGAAGTGCCTGAGAGATCAAGTGGAAGAGTTTGTCACTAGGGGTCAGTTCATACTTGCAGAGTTGTACCAAGTGAGGTACAATGCCCATGACCTTCACGTGGAGATCTAGGAATCAGAATGAGCATAGCAGAGAGTAGGCCTCAAGATGATATCACCATCTCAGACTTGAGAATGACATATGATTTAGTCACCGTAGAGGAGAACAAGCAGAAGCTTTTCACTTGGAAAGAACAACTTGTCTACAAGGTAAAAGCTTATGATACAATCTCTGTAGAATTGAATAAGTGCAGACAAAATGTGACAAGTATTGTTAAGTTTGTAACAACATTGGTGACATCTATCCCTTTCCAGTACTAGCATGAAGGTGGTGAGTACATTGAGCTTGTTGAAGTGCAAACGCAGTTTCAGGACCTCCTATGTAGTAGTTTATGTAGTGACCCTGTTAACTGCAGGTTGAGTCATATTGTAACCGTGTTAGCGAAGGTTGATGACATAACTGTAAAGAGAAGTGAATTTCAGGATCAAATTGAAAGTGGAGAGGAGATGTTGTGAGACATGACATCATCCTGAGAAGTACCAATTGTCTAGACATAGAGACAGTTAACAACTGGTTGGAGGAGTTAATTACTCAAATTGTTGAAGTGTGAACTGCCAGTTGGGACCTCCTACCTTTCCAAAGATAACATTTAAGACAAGCAATTAAACTTGATGCCTTTTCCAAGTTAACTCACTGTCCCACCTTTCATGCATGTCTATTTTTGGAGACACCTTTTGTACAGTGGAGTTCTATGTAGTTTAGAATTAGTTAACTAAAGTAGTCTTTCCAATTAACTGTTAAGTTACCTTTATTTAGACATAGGAATAAATCTTACAGATTGGCAAGAGCTGAATTTTAACTCAAGGAGATTTTAGGGTTCCCTACTCCTTTGAGTGTCTATAAATAAGAGAAAAATTTACTCATTATTCTTTAACCATATTTGTGATAACAAAACGCTGAGCAATTTGCTAGCTTTCTTGTTGTTCATGTACTTGTGTTCACTCTTTACCTAAGAGTTATTTGGTTGATCGTATCTTGTATGTTTTTCCTCTTTCATACAATTTTTTGAATAGCAATGAGCCTTTGATCCAAAATTTCAAGATCTATCAATATTTATTGTTTCTATAATCTTTGTTTCGATCTACACCTCAAAAAGAGAAATGAGCCTTTGAAGGAATTTGGAGATTAAGTTTATCGTTTAATGTTGTTTCTTACAATCTTTATTTCAGCCTACACCTCGAAAAGAGCAATGATCCTTCAAGGGAATCATGATATTTAGTTTTTTGTTTGATGTCCTGTTCTTAATAATCTTCATTTTAGCCTACACCTCGAAAGAGCAATGAGCCTTCAAGGGAATCCTAAGATCTAGCTTATCGTTTGATGTTTACTTGTATAAACTTTATTTAAGCGTAAATTTGAAAGAGCAATGAGCCTTCAGATGCATTCTAAGAAATAGTTTGTCTAAGTTATCCAAATCATTCCCAATTACTTCTAAATCTTCTCACTTTGAATTTACCTGAGGAGATAGAAGCATTATAAAATATGCCTAGTTGTAGTTGAGATTACAAAACCAAAGAAAACTTCAGCTACAATGCATAGATTTTTATAAACCTTATGCTCTCAACTGAGTAAAAAGATAGGAATTTAGTTTACATTTCTTTTTACGCATCAACAAAAAAAGAGGGAGCTTCCCCTCCTAATTTGAAGAGCAGTTTATCTGTGCATAGCTGTCTATTTCCAATATGCACTCCAAAGGTGTGAATTGAAACACCAACACATTCAAGAGGGACTCTTAGAAGTTCGGAATACCAATGTTGTTATCCCTCTATATGAAAGTGGTGACAACAATGATACACCAAATTACCATACTAATTTGGTTAATCCCTCTTTGGAAAAAAATTTAGAAGCATGCATGACCAAAAAATGAAAAAGAGGGAAAATGAGCTAAAGGAAAGGTTGAATCTAGAGTGTTTTGGTAGTGATATTGACATCACATAGGGTTTCTTTCTTTCCCCAACTTTCTTTAGGCTATACATTGATAAGTTAGAATAATGGATAAACAAGGTTGATGGGGAGAGAGTTCAGTTGGCTAAATACGTAATAAAGTTACTCTTATATATGTGGATGATCTCATATTAATTGCTAAAACAACTCATAGTCTAAGAGAAAAATTAAGGGTGCTTGAAACCTCTTGCTAGGAGGTCAAAATGTAGGTGAACACTAAAAAAACCAAAGTAATAATCTTCTCTTTGTGAATAAAAAAGAAACAAATTAACTTTATTTTTTAAGGCAACTTGTTGAAAGTAGTGGATGAGTACAAATACCTCAGGCTTGATTTCCACAACAAGCTTTATTTGGAAACATGTAGAGAAAAAAAATTCAAGGAGGTTGGAAAGCGTTAAGACTCCCTACAAAATAGATGTGGGAATGTGAAATTTTTGGATTGGAAAACCAAGAGAATTATTTTTAGTTTGCTTGTTGCTTCGATGGTTCTCTACGTATATGAAATTTAGTGTAGCAACATGTTAGATCATAAATGAAGGTAGGTAGAATCCAAAAACAACTAATCATAAGCAATCTCAAAAATAAGATTGGTATTCTATACGAGATTTTATTAATTGTAATAGGTACTTTCACTTTGTAGGAATCGACAATGGTTTAACAGTTAAATTACCTAAAGAAGACTCCAAATATGGAGAACCATTGTTGTCCTATGATGATTATGGAGGAAGAGTTAACTAGAAGAAAGAACAAATGGGTGAAAAAAAAGACAAATGAATGAAGAAACAAGACATTAATATGCAGAAATTTTCAAATTATAATGAGGAAATAAAAAGGTTTGTAAAAGAAAAATTTAAGGAACACCATATGGAAAAATAAACTAGGCAAGAAAAAGCTTAATATATCAAATAATTTATCCCCATGTAAGACCATAAGAAAAAATCCTACATAAGAGCGAATATTAAGTGGAAAGAAAAAATGTTGATAGCCTAATTAAAGACTAGTTCACATCTTTTGAGATGTGAAACAGATAGATGGTTGTGGGAAAAGAAAATATGCCTATTTTGCAATATGGGAGTGGTGGAGATAAAATGATATTTCGGCATGGAGTGCTTAGTGTAAAATGACTTTCATACCAGTTATGAAGACACCTCAAAATTTCATAATTCAAGAACCTTGTTTGAGGAGGCAAGGTTGAGAAAATTCGCAAACTTCTTAATCATAATTTATTGTCAAAGATTTGATCTTGAGAGGAGGTTACAAACTTTATAAGTCTTTTGTGCCTTGTTTATTGAGGAACCATATGCTGATCTTTGGTCCCATAGGCTGCTTTGGCCTTGTGGACATTATTAAAATATTTCATTAATTTTGTGCCATGTGAAAATGCAACACCTTCTCTCCCTCGTGAAAACTTTCCTACCCATTTCATTGGTTGGTCTCTTATTCTAGACAATGTGGAGCTCATCCATGTGGAGCAACTCTATAAGCCATGATGTTTGAACCTTTATAGAGTGCTGCTGAGTTTATGGGTGACATAGGTATGGGGAGGGTTAATGACAATCTATGTGATATTTTTTGTAGGATTCTATTTTTGCTTTGGTTGATACATGAGTTTAAAATTGTACATGACATATTTTGGAATGAGATGGTTGTCATTGAGGGCTGTTTTAAGAAGAAGCAAAATTTTCTTGCTTGAGATGGGTACAGTGATGAGTAAGACTCCTAAAATTAAAATTGAGACAAATTTTAATGGCTTTCAAGGGGTTTTATGCTTCCCATATTTTACTTCCCACTAATGTTTATGAGGATTGGGAGTCTCTATGAATAGGAAATCTATCAATCGATGAATTGTGTTTATGATTAAAGGAAATACACAAGTATTGGAGCAAGAAAAGATAAGTTTTGGTTGCATTATGTTAATGAATGAATTAAGGAAGTGGATGAGTTGAAATGTGAAGTGAGTGAAGTAAGAAAAGAGGCACTCACTTGTCAAAAGGCAATTTATGATGCACAAACAAGTGGCTTCCTTCTCCTCCAAGCTTTTACCCATTTGCTTCTACAAAGGACTATAGTTGCAAAAGAAGAAAGGTTGAACATAATAGGGATGATGAATTAAAGGATGAACACTTGGAAAGAGACCAAAGGATATGTAACATTGTAGCCCTTGTTGCAATTAAACCAAATGTTGAACTTATCCCTTGCCTCCCACTCTAGATAATAATGTTAATGCCAAAGAGGAGAGATTAACTAAGAGTGGGAATGAGCCAAACGTGATGGATAGAGAAGATGCCATTGCCCCCTAGGTGGAAGAGGAATAATTGTGGTGCAAGAAAATTAAGTTAATTCATGGAGAGGTAGAGGTTAGATAGAAAGGGAAGAATCTGTGTAGCTAGAGTAGGGGCAAAATCTTGGTGACATCCCTTGAGAGGGAGGCTTTGAAGTTTAGCATGTTAGTGAAATATTTAAATCCCACACAACTTTTGGAAGAGGTTATATACAAGTTGGATGATGCTAAACATAGAGAGTCCATGACAAGAGAGGGATATTTAGGATGGCCATCATTGGGTTGTAGGCTTTGAAGTTTAGCATGTTAGTAAATACTTAAATCCCACAAAACTTCTGGTAGATGATATATAAAAGTTGGATGATTCTAAACATAGAGTCCATGACAAGTGAGGGATATTTAGGATGACCATCACTAGATGGGTATAGTGATGAGTAAGACTCTTAAAATTAAAATTGAGACAAATTTTAATGGATTTCAAGGGGTTTTATGCTTCCTATATTTTACTTCTCACTACTGTTTATGAGGATTGGGAATCTCTAGGAATAGGAAATCCATGAACAGGTGAATTATGTTTGTGGTTAGAGGAAATACACAAGCATTGGAGAAAGAAAAGATAATTTTTGGTTGCATTATGTTAATGACTGAATTAAAGAATTGAGGCGGGGGCCCTAGCTCGATTGGCTAAAACTTTCTTGTTGTAGGAGGTTGGTCACAAGTTCTAGTCTCCCCCACCCTCGTGGTACTGGAGGGCATGTCGTACCAGCACTGTCGGTCACGTTAAAAAGTTTACCAGGCACACTGCAGTTTATAGGGGGTCGTGCTACCCGATTCCTACAGTCTAAAAAAAATGAATTACGTGGATGAGTTGAAATGTGAAGTGAGTGAAGTAAGAAAAGAGGAACTCACTTTCCAAAAGGAAATTTATGATGCACAGACAAGTGGCATCCTTCTGGACTCCAAGCTTTTACCTATTTGCTTCTACAAAGGACTATAGTTGCAAAATAAGAAAGGTTAAGCATAATAGGGACGATGAATTAAAGGATGAACACTTGGAAAGAGACTAAAGGATATGTAACATTGTAGCCCTTGTTGTAATTAAACCAAATGTTGGAACTTATCCCTTGCCTTCCACTCTAGATAATAATGTTAATGCCAAAGAGGAGAGATTAACTAAGAGTGGGAATGAGCCAAACGTGATGGATGGAGAAGATGCCATTGGCCCCAAGGTGGAAGAGGAATAATTGTGGTAAAAGAAAAATAAGTTAATTCATGGAGAGGTAGAGGTTAGATAGAAAGGGAAGAATCTATGTAGCTAGAGTAGGGGCGAAATATTGGTGGCATCCCTTGAGAGGGAGGCTTTGAAGTTTAGCATGTTAGTGAAATATTTAAATCCCACACAACTTTTGGATGATGCTAAACATAGAGAGTCCATGACAAGAGAGGGATACTTAGGATGGCCATCATTGGGTTGTAGGCTTTGAAGTTTAGCATGCTAGTAAATACTTAAATCCCACATAACTTTTGGAAGATGATATATACAAGTTGGATGATGCTAAACATAGAGAGTCCATGACAAGTGAGGGATATTTAGGATGACCATCACTAGGTTGTAAGATCCATATGGGCTTCTCTGTGAAAAATTTTAGAGTAAAGGAAGAATAATATCTCAAATTTTAAGGACTTGCTTGATGTTGATGTTTTGTAGTTTATTTCTTGTTAGTCTTGATTAGTAGGTGTCATGGTGTAATAGATTAGCCGGCAATTGAGACCTTGTCCTTTAAGTTGGTTTATTTTATTTTATTTTGGTATCATGATTTAATCCAATGTTGAAGGCTATGTTGTGATGTATCTTTGTTTTGGGTTTTTAATTTTAGTTAAAAAACTTATTAGAAGCAACTTTCACAATAATTTTTTGAGTAAAAATTAGTCATCACACTAAAAAACACTAAAAGCCAACAAATCATGTGATGAAAAATAAGAGGCTCCCAAAAAAAAGTCATGACATAACGTACGAGTTATGGACCAACTTTTTTTTCTTTCAATTTGAAACCTCCTCTTGAAAATGCCTTATAAAATGGATTATCCCTTCAAACATCTTTATTATTATTCCTACCATAAAACATAGTTGGTCGATGTTGCCCTAAATGAGCACAACAAACCTTGAAACTACTTGATCCTCTCTCTTACTCTATATTCATTTTGATGGTGGATTTTGAAATGGATTTGATTGAACAATTTTTGGGATAGTGACCTCTATCATTGCGGCACATGTCTACCCTAAATATTTAGTAAAAATAAAGATGATTCCTTCAACACCTCAAAAGAATTCTTCAAGCAATGATGATTGACATCTTCAATCTCACAATTATCTACTATCTAGAAGAATTCTAAAGTAAAGTATAACTATAATGTATACAATTTCCCTTGCATAAAAGTTTAACGGTTTTGTCTTGGTTGTCCCAATGCTTGTTCCACTCCTCCTCCACTCTGATGTAGAAGAATTTTAAAGTAAAGTATAACTATAATGTATACAATTTTCCTTGTGGAAAAGTTTAAAGGTTTTGTCTTGGTTGTCCCAATGTTTGTCCCATTCCTTCTCCACTTTGATAAGAGTTTTTGGCTTATTAGTGGACACCAAGACAACGTGGTTTGAGTGTACTTATCACTTCACCGTTGTTATGGAGATTGGCAACCAAGATGAGAATTAGATTTTTGTTAGTCATACTCCGGTGCCATCCTACTTGTTGGCTATATCACTTGCAAGTTGGATTTTTCAAGTTATAGTTGCACACAAGAAAAAGTTTGTTGTAAGTGATTGTCTTGTGTGGGTATATGAATTGAAACCTTCCTATATTTTTCAAGCAATTATATTAATACAACTTATATGGCATTTATGCATGGTTTTGATACTATGTTCATTTGATACAAGCCTACTCAATAAAAAAACATTACAATTTACCTATCAAGGTAAAAAATGATTTAAAATACTACCAAAAGAATAGTTATCAAAAACAAATGATCGAAAGATTAAGTTGAATGAAAGAACAACATTTCATCATTTCTATTGTCATAGTAGTGTGCCCTAGCCACATCAAATATCTTGATCCATTGGATTTCTGCATTATTGGCCTACTAGACATTTGCTCCCAAGCAGGGGAAGATCATAAAGAGGGACACACCAATGTGCAATGGATAATCTTATTAAATAATATTTACTAGATTGTTTGATACTATTATATTGCAAAAGCTAGTTGCCTTTGCTAAAAGTATCACTAGACTCATTGTGAGGCTTATCTTAGAGAGAATAATAAACTTATTACATAATATATTTTTAAAAAGCATTTCATTCAAACTGTGAGTGAAAGATTGCTTATATTGTAGAATTACAAGCAGCATTGGAGACATTCTTATTCCCCTAAACACCCAAATATCTTAAGGGGAAATTCATAGACTGATATGCTAAAAGCCTAAATAGATAGAATGTGCATGATAAGAAGTGGACTGCATATATATGTCTTATTCTCTAACATATAGCTGTTGTTTCCTTTTAAAATAAGCATCCTCTAATTTTTACAAGGTATTAATATGCCACTTAAGAAAAGTTGAAGCAAAGAAACCAATAGGAAACGAATTTAACAGAAAACTTTTACTAGTGATCAATGCCATGCCATCATCATAGTAGAGCATCCCAATAGAAAAATCAAATCATTTTTACAAGTGTCTTGTTTACAGAAGGAGGAGTTCAAAATAGATGAATCAAGATGATTTTCAATCCTCACCAATGCTGGCGTTTAAATCATTTGAAAATGCCTATAGCCGTATAGTGATAGATCAAATTCTAAAAGAGAGCTTTGTTGTGCATTATTTGCCTCACCTCATTCAAAATCCGAGGGAACTCATAAAAAATGGAAGACTGTCTCCCCTCTAGCCCATTCCTGTTAACTCTGTTGTTGCCAGAAAGGTTGTTGCAGGGACTACCACCAACGATGAGATCAAAACCTCCAACTCTATCAACAACTTCCTCCAGTACTTCCCTGGTCAAGTCTTGCACGTCTTCCCTCTCAATCAATGTGCCTGTTTGTTGTGTTTTCTTCCACCAGGAACTAAGTACAAGCCTGTTCTTTGGACATATTTCCACAGACACAACACATTTTAAACTTATCCCTATTCGATGCAAAGCAACCTCTGCTCCGCCTATACCAGAAAACAAAGAGAGGACTTTAATGCCACAGGGATAAAATGGTTTCAACACAGACAAATGGTATGCTACTGTGTCAATTTGGAATGCATTTCCCAAACTCTGAAGGCGATCCGTCATAGATGAAACTCCCCGGGTATGATCTTTTTCAAATCCCAGTACAAGCTCTATCTCATCAGGCTCCAGAGGGGCCATCTGATCTGGCCCCACCCATACCAAGTTGTTCTTCTTGCACATGTGAAGTATGTATGCCTGCTCACTCAAAGATGGTTTGCCATGAGATCTTTTAATTATCGACCTGAGTTCCTGGCATTGTACATCACTGGCCCGTGAGCCACATATGCAATTCAGCTTTTCCCTGTGATCCCAGGAAGGCCAGTACCGTTTTGTTTGAGGAAATGCTTCATGAATAGTCATAGGAGGCAGAGGTAACAGTTGAATCCTCCCTTCTATTGGAAGGTTGTGCACATAGCCTCTTGGTCTCTTTGAAGCTGAAAAGTACTTGGAGTCAACAAACTCCGGCTCTACACCATCAAAATGTCGAGATATTGTCTTCCAGACATCCTTTGGTGCAATGGCAACATTTTCGAAATAGAAAAATGGAGGCCCTTGCATAAACTCCTTCAATTGCTTGGAACGGCCTTTTTCAGGATATCCAGGAACTCCAAAGCCCATCAACCTCTTATGGACTAAAGATGGGTCAGTTTCCAAATTACTCATGATAATATCTTCCTTCTTTCTTTTACGAAATTTACTCCTATATACCTCTCCATCTTGTTTCTTCTTCCCCTGCACATGAACAAAACATTATATGCTTATAATTAAATTAAGCAACCACAATGAAAAATAACTGTTCCAGTATTAAAGAGCATGCATGATCTTAGAGAAAATACATTCCATTTCTTGTAAAATACCATCTACCTGGGATGTCGCTAACAGCATTGTCATTCAGTGCTTACTAAAAACAACAAAATCTATGATAAGTTACTAATCGGCATGCTACAGGCTTTTTAAAGAATCGAAGAAAATTTTCAAAAATCTTTGTATGATTATAAACTTCACACACAATTTTATATCCTACAAACGAACGCACACATTATAGCATAGGAAAAAGCACATTACGTAATGGAGTTTTTCTATTGACTTCATGATGTGCTGTAAAAACTCATCTCCAATATTAAAATTGATCACATTACGTCATGATGATATCTAATGCCATGTTATCTATATACCATTGTCAGAGGGGAGATGCAACAGCTGGGGATTCTATCGGGAACCCCCTACTCCGAAAATTAACAATTCTTTCTTATACATATTTTTAGTAGCACATTACTCATTTATTACTTTAACTTCATAATTATTCTTTTATTTATTCACGTTTAAGTTCAATCATCTGATTTCCCTACTAAATCTACCCCTGTTGAAGATCAGTTGTCATCCTTGACAAACATTGGTGATGATCAAGATCAGTGAACCCAACCTCAGTCTCTGTGAATCCGTCCTTGGTGTCCCAAGTTACCATCTAAAATAACAAACTGGGTGGTCTATTATGGAATGGTAAGCCTTTGGTTACTTGTCCATGGAAGCTAACCTATCAGAGACTTTGCAACCCCTGTTGATTACAAAAGATGAAGTCTGAGGTTTACACTACTTGCTTCTCTACAGGATTATTCAACACACTTTGGAGTGCATCATTCAATCTCCTCTATTAGACATGAGTCACTCAGATTCCCATGACGTTTCTTCTCGCTTGAGCAAACCCAGTCTCAGTGCTTCTTTGACTGATTTTACATTCCTTTCTCTATTGCCTTTTGTCATACAGTTGAAGTCCAAACTTTCGTCTAGTTGTTTTGTGAAACAAGTTGCACTTGAAGTGTCTTGGGTTTTTCTCAAAAAAATTGCAGAGTATTGATGCTTCAAAATTTCTCCCTATTGACACACAGTAGTAATTTATTCTCCCCATGACAAAAAAACTCATCCTCTACATCCTACTAATAACGATGACTCATTTATTCCTTGATTTTACTACTTTATTCTCTTATTTATTCTTACTAAGCACTACACTGTTGATGTAGAGACCCTGAATCACATACAGCTCTAGTCAGTTTGACATGTTTTGTGTTGAATGTTAGCCAAAGCAAATTTGTAGATCGCCTAGGACAATTTTTTTTTTCTGTGTTTGGTATTGTTTATTTGTAGAAATCAGAGTTAAACATCCTTTCTATGTTCAAGTTATATCATTGTATGAGAGCTAATATGTTTTGAAAACATTTAAGTCTCAAATAAATTTGTTTAAAATTTAAAAACAGATTTCAAGATAATCTTCCATTTCCAAAACATGCAAGAAAAGACTATGGTTATCAAGCCAATGATCCAAAGTTATGAAGTCAATCTTATATAATCGTAGTAAATTCTTAATAAGTGAGAAACATGTCATTCCCTGCTCCCTAAAATCTTAAAAGGAACCATTTTAAAAATAAAAAATGAAGCATCCCATCTCTGTGACTTTAATATTCAAGTGATCAAGTGGGTAATTTCAGTTGGTTTTTGGCTTTGTCTTTCTCTTTTTGTTGTAGTAGACAGGATATCTCAAACAAGGCAGGAAAATGTGAAGAAATGTTGTTGAAATAGGTAAACTTCCAAACAGAGGAACTTCAACTGGTTTGTTGATGGATGAGAATATATGGTTGCCTAAGTGAGTTCATTTGATGTAGGCAAGTTTCTACTTCTTACAAAGTTGGCAACGACCTAATAGGCCTTGATAGCATGGAAGGTTGCTTATTCAGGTCCATAGGTGTTAGGACTCTACCTCTACAAAGCATTAGGGTGTTGATGATCTGATGGTATGTTTGTGTTTGTCTAAGGGTTGATGAAGCTTTGGGCACTAGGTCCACTTCAAATCTAGGAATAAAGACATGATTGAGCACTTGAAAATCTGTCAACAACTGTGATCCAATTTCATCTTTGTAGCATGTTCGAAAGTTTGTGTTGAAAGATCAAATCTTGGTTGCTGACAAGGGGCAGTGAAGGGAAGGAGGGAAGGTGATGGCGTGGGGAATTGAGCTGTTGAATGTAACAGGAAAATGGAAATATGTCACAATTTTTGTTCTACATGTGACCAAGATTTCATTATGGCTAGGTTGGGGTAACCACCATAACTATACCAAGACATTATAAAAACATGTAGTGGTGCATATTGAGGTGAGGAAAAGGCATGTGAAAACATAGGGCTTACATCTTGGGCACCTAACATGTATCTAGTGCTACAATTATAATATTTCTTTTCTTCAGTTTTTTTGAGCTATTATCTATGTATGCTAAAAATATAAGCCCTTAAACTCCAAAGAGAATGTTTCTACTATGGATTTTTGGGGTCTACCCTATTATAGGATGCTAAAAACGGGTTTGCTGTGTGTATTACTTACACTGTTTCAGGATGCTAATGTATTAGCAAGCCTTTGAGATATGACTTCATGCTTTTTAATCTGTCTCAAACTTGAGAGATCTTTAAGAGTCATGGATTCATCTTGATCAAACCATTCAAGCAGCTCAACTAACTTCATGTATGAATGCATATTATATGTGCTATGTGTTAGGTATTACAAGTTTTCCTACCCCTATCTCACTTTCCATCATGTATAACCGATCTGAGAAAGTTTTCATGGGTTTGTGATGTTTAGGTGATGTCTTATGCATTATAATCGTACCTCCATTTTGGCCCAAGCACCCAAATAGAAAAGCTAAAAATCTATCTAAGTGTGAAGGTTGCCAGGAGTTTCATCTTTTAGAACACCCAATTGGGTATCTCTATATAAAATTTGTGGAAAATTCAACCAAAATTGTGAAAGCTATGTAATTGTGGGATTTTCCTAGTGTCAGGGATGTCATGTTTCAAATTTGAGGAAAATACAACCAAAATTGTGAAAGTTATGCATTTGTGGGATTTTCCTAGTGTTAAGGGTGTCGTGTTTCAAATTTGAGGAAAATCTGACCAAAATTGTGAAAGCTATGCAATCTATAGATTTTAAAGGATCTTATTTTTTGGTGTATAGTTATTGTTTGGGTCAACATGTATCCAAGCAAGCTATCTTTATATACCTTATCAAAACTATGTTTTCCATGAACACATGCATCAAATATAAGCTTCCATGACAATCTATAGACTTTGAAGAGTCTAACTCTAATATTTATTAGTGATTTTGTAAGCACATATACAAAAATGGCATCTACACATACCTTATCCTTGTAATTTTCAAGAACTACATTTGCCACATTGTTTCCAACTTCTATTTCCCGCAAATAAGCATGTATAAAATCTACCAACTCATGTATATGAGTATGAATCCCTACAACACAAAAAAATACCAAAAGTATTATTTAATGTCCACACATAAGCATGAAAAACATGACTTGCGAAACAAACCTAGGAGTTATAGAAACCATAGAGAGGGAATGATATGATGAGAATAACAATAGAAAAATCACATCTATGTATCAATAGGTTCTTCAAATGCACAAATGCAAATTGAGTAGCAAAAATTATGTAATTGAGATCAAATAGTTATGTTTTTAATGAAAGTAATTCTTTGAAATGTTGACTAGATGACACTACCAACACACTACAATTTTCACCAATCCAACTCAAATACTAATACTTCATACAAATATTTTACTTCTAGTCATTGTTCAATGAAATGCATTTGTTTTTTAGGTATGTAGACATCATATACTTCTAGCTTTCGGCTATAGACCAAATCAAGTATGATTGCTAACTACTAAGTTTTGATGTATAATTCTTAACATCCATCTATCTTCTTGATTTTTTTCCTTTCTACGTACATTTTTTTACTATCATTAGTCTTTTCCCCTTTGCCCAAAAAATAGAGGACTACTTTACATATAAATTATATTTACTAACATCTTTGCTTGTGTGTCTCATAATTGTTAAAATTTTGAATATTTCTAAAGCATTAATATTATCAGTCATTAAACAATGCAAACAAAAAGATAGATTTTTTTTGATAAACGGTTCTAAATTTAGAATGTACTAGTATCATAAAAACTTCATATATAGCTTTCTATTAAGCTAGGTTCTATTTTCACAAGTTTTGGTTTACTAAGGCATGTCTAACCTCCTCATCCACTATTGCTACCTGTTGTACCCAAACCAAATTTTTTGCTTCATTAAGGCATTTTGCTTAAAATGGTCTAAACCTTGTAAAAATGATGTCAAAACATAGTTTTTGGGAAAATCAAGTGCGTGTTGTGACCTTTTTCACACATCACCCCATCAAGATGGGGACCCCCTAAATTTTGCTCCATTCTGGTCTTTTGGCTTTGGTTCGCTCTCTCTCTGGTCTCTGGTCCTTCCGGGGATGTCCTGTCGTTTGACCCAGGTTAAAATTTTGGTTAAGTCTGTGTAATTAGGGTTTTCATCCTTCCGGCTTATTTAAGGTCAAACCGAGTCATAAAATTGAAATCTAAGCTTAGTGCAGCAGTCAGAAGACTTCCAGCAGAGTCCCCCTAAATTTTCACTGTATTCCGGCAACTTACTATTTTTAGTAAGTATTCAATTTGGGACTATTTTATTGAGATTTTGGAATTCTGTCAGTTCCACTGCATCCGGGTGACATCAAGCTGTCTACACGTAAATTTTGAGCCAGATCAGACGACTTGCTATTTTTGGCAGTTCAGGCTTCAAGAGCCATTTTCAGGGTTTCCACATGAGCTTTTCAGATGCATGTCTGGAGAATCCTTCTGGGTTTTCCAAAGCCTTCGCAGTGATGTAACATGCAAACCGAGACGACCACTTTCAGAAGTCAGCCTTCGGAGGCTATTTTTAGGGTTCGCATGCAGTGTTTTTCAACGCATGTCGGGTTTTTCTTTATGGGTTTTTCGAGAGCTTCACAACGGTGTGACTTGCAGGCGGAGAAGATCAAAGTTTAAGGACTTACTATTTTTAGCCTGTACATGCATGCAGACCAGTTTTCTGGGTTTTTCTGGGTTTTTTGAGATTCCACGGGCAATATGACATGCAAAACCATCCGGCAGTGGATGAGTCACTTTTCAGACAGTTTCTATTTTTTAGCAGGTACACTCTGGCAGCCGCCCAACACTCCAGTTCAGCAGACAAAGCGACATGCAGAAGGAACGAAGTCAAACGGAGACCGTTCGGGATACATGCAAGTCAAATTAGGGTTTCCACTTTTATAGGGGTTAAAATCCAAAAATAGCCGAAACGAAGTACCCCACCCATGTCAGCACACCTCAAGGTACCTGCTGGCAAAATTTGAGCGAAATCGGAGAACTTACTATTTTTAGTAAGTCAGGGCACGGCTATAAATAGCAGGTCTGCACCCGAGGTTGGCATCAAAGTAACACTCAAGCTATGAAGATCATCTGATGAAATTTTCAAGCAAAACGGAGCTATTGAAGTCAGAAAGTAGGAACTTACTATAAATAGCAGGTGGCTATAAATAGCATGTCAGGGCAGAGGACTGGCAGAACAGGTTCACCGGGCAGAGAATATCATCTGATGAAATTTTCAGGCAAAACGGAGCCTTAGAGGTTGAAAATCAAGGGATTTGCTAAAAATAGCACAACTTGCTAAAAATAGAATGCGTAAACAAAGGCAGGCAGAGGCATGAAAAGTTTCTAAGTCATAAAACGAAAGCACACCCATGAAAATGCGCCCACCTTGATGGAAGCCTTGAAAATTTTCTAAGGCAAAAACAAAAGCACACCCATGAGAATGCGCCCTCACCTTGGAGAAAATGATGCTTGGTAAAAACGCCTAAGGCATCAAAATTAAAAGCTCACCTAGTGATTTGCGCCCTCACCTCAAGGATTGAAGACTAAAAAGTTTCTAAGTCATAAAATCAAAGTAGCCCCTTCCAAATGCGCCCATGGTGAAAATGAAAGCTCATATGTTGAAATGCGCCCACGTAGCAAAACAGAAGCATGGCCTAGCATTTGCGCCCAAGGAGAGGTGAGGGAGTTTGAAAAAAAAAAAACGCCTAAGGCATTGGAAATCAAAGCATGGCACTTGAAATGCGCCCATGGCAAAAACAAAAGCTCATACCTCAAAATGCGCCCAAAGAGGAAGGAGAGAGGTCAAAATTTTCTAAGGCAAAAAAAATGAAAGTGGACCCATGTAAATGCGCCCTCCTTGATGACTCTCTCAAAACGCCTAAGGTAAAAATGGAAGCTTGGCCTAGCATTTGCGCCCATGATGAAGAGGAGATGGCCGAAATTCTTCTAAGGCATAAAATGAAAGTAGAGAGGTCAAAATGCGCCCAAGGCAAGATAAAGTGGCTAGGACTTGGAGAAATTTCTAAGGCATGGAAATGAAAGCTCAAGACCCCATATGCGCCCAAGGTTGCTGGAGAAAATTTCCTAAGGCAACGAAATAAAATGGAACCTAGCAAATGCGCCCTCACCTTGAAAGGATATTCTAAGTGTTTGAGAATTTTCTAAGTGAGAGATCAAAGCTTGCATGAGTAAAATACGCCCAGGAGGCAATAAGATGCTAAGGCACGAGGAGTAGAAGTAGACACATGAATATGCGCCCAAGTTGAAGTGGAGATTTTTTTAAAATTTTTCTAAGTGTGGAAAATGAAAGTGGCCCATGCTAAATGCGCCCTTGATTGAAAATGTTTCTAAGGCGTGGCAAGGGTAAAAGCTAGCAAAATAAAACATCACTGAGTGAAATACGCCCAAGATGTGAGATGACTGGAGAAAATTTCTAAGTCGCAAAAAAATAAATGCCAAGGGGTCAAGTGCGCCAGAGGTGTAAAGTGAGGAATTTTTTTTAAATGAAATAAATATTTCATCAAAAATATACGCCTATGGTAGAGAAAATGTTAGAAAATTTTTTCTAAGTGAGATAACACTTCACTAGGGAAAAATACGCCCTTGGCATGGAAGGATGATTTGATGAGTTTTAAAATTCTCCAAAGGCAGTTGAAAGTTGACGAATTTTTTTTCAAGGGGAAGATTTGATATCGATGAATATTTTCCATGGGTCAAGTGAAAATCAAATGAACCCGTTTAAAATGCACCCATGAGTTAACAGAGTTTGAAAATTAATTTCCTAAGGGAAATTTTAATATTTTCAGAGGAAATTCGTTTTGCCTAGATTATTTTCCTGACGGAAGTTAAATCTCAGAGGATGAATTATTTCGAACACGCAAATAATTTTTAATCACTCGGAGTTGAACATTTTAATGAGAGAATTTAAAATGTCTAAGGCAAATTTTATGAAATCGAGGATTTAAATGACAGACATTTTAAAAGTTGGAAATATATTTACAACTCCCACGAATTTTTTTCGAGTTGAATTTATTTAAACACTGCGAGATTTTAAAATGGAATTCAAGTGATTGTTTTTCTCGCGAGTTGTTTAAATCGCCAAGAGTTAACTGGCAGACTAAGAGGAAAATTCAAAATTTGAAGAAGAAGGAATCATTATTAATGGCGACTGCCATAATGACCGGCTGACGACTAGCCCACTACTGCGCTTGAATTAGAAGATTCCGAACGAAGAGAGTGGGAAAATTGATGAAGGTGCTAAAAATAGCCCCAGCACTACTTAGCAGGATTCTCCGAGAAGAGTTATTTAAACAATCTCTTCTCTCATTTCTCCTCACATTGTTTCGAAGTTGAAGTTGCTGAAGAAGTTCTTGAGAGATTGAAATATTTTCCAAGTGGTTGAGGAGAGAAATTCTGTGAGAGTTTATTTTATTTCGGAGTGTTGAGTTGCTGAAAGTACGAAGTGCTGGAGAAATTTTCATTTGCCGAGACTCTTTCTTTCGAAAAGCTGAAAGTGTGTTGCTGCAACTTCGAAGTTGAAGGTTGAAGTTATTTTCCGGAGTTGCTGGAGAATTTAATTCTCAAAGAGCTGAGAGTGGAGTTGCTGCGAAGTTCGAAGTTGTATACTGAAGAGCTAAGATTTTATTTCCAGATTGTTGAAGTCGCTGCAGATTTGCAAAGTTGTAGAGGATTTCTTTTCTCTGGAGATCTTTATTTTCAAGCTACTGAAGGTCGAAGTGTTGAAGAAGTTTAAACGTTGAGAAGTTGAGGAAGTTGAAATTTCATATTGCTGGCAACTCTTTATTCCTCTAACTGCTGAAGTTGACAAAGTGAAGTCAAGGTTCGAACAATTTGTGCTGGAGAAATTAGCTACATTGCTGAAAGTTATTAGCTTGCTGCGTTTTTTCTTCACCAGTCAGAAGTGCAGTTGCTGAGAGTTGTCTCTAAACTCAGAGATTTTTATACAGTACAAGGTTTGGAGTTAGAAATTTATGCTGAGAAATTTTATTTTCAAAGCTAACTCCGTATTCGCAGCCATCTCGGGGATTGTTTTATTTTACTAAAAAGTCTGCAGCCTAGCTTATTGCTATTCTATTTTATTTTGCAGATGGCCGGAGCAAAGGATGTTGCAGGAACAAGCAGAGCCGCAGGCAGAGCTGCAAACACTGAAGCAGGCAAGGCTGGCTCATCCCGGCAGGCAATGATTAAGAGGCTCGCTAAGCCATTTCTCCCAAAGTCAGCAATAGTTTCAAAGTTGGCAGGATTAAATGATACCAACCTTGGTTCATTTAATCTAAATGCACTCAAATCGAGGATGTTTGGGCTAGGGGGCCATCAACCATCCGTCACGGCACATAATATAATGAAGAGTGGAATCTACGCAGCTGCTAGTTTTCCGCCAGCAATTCAGTGTCCGGAGCTAATTATGGAATGCGCCAATCACTACAAGCCAGAACGTAGGACGATTGTCTCTCCGGATGGTAAAATGCTCGCCAACTTCACACCGGATGCCATCGGAGAGGCATTTGGGATTCCAACTGCCGAGGAGATGTTATACAGAACAAACAAAAGGGCAGATAAGATGTACTCTTCCTCTTTCGAAAGAGTCACTGCAGTCATCAACAGAGTTTGGATGCAGAAGCCGAGGCCCCCCGCACTAAGCTCCCAAAGCAGATAATTGCCGAGGACGTGAAACAAGAATACTGTGATTTGATAATGATGCTTGAGCCGGGTGAATGGGAGTGCACAGGCTTACATTTTCGAGCCTTGGATGTTCTACTTCATCGAGATCATCTTGGAAGGAAAAGAGTGTGTCGATTGGGCTAGGATGATTAGCAACCACATCGATGAGCAATTCAGGAGCTTGAAGGTGACGAAGACTTTCTACATGAGCTCATATGTAATTTACATGTTGGCCAGAATGACTAAGTACAGAGGGATTTCGTACAAAGAGCCAATCGGCTGTGCCCCTGGTCAATTCAAAATCCATGAAGCCTGCACACAGCTACATTTAGCTAACATTGCCAACTATAAACGGGCAAATGATGCATTCACAATGCACATTGCGAGGACACTTCAGCAGAGGACGCAGCAGAGAATATCTAAAGAAGCACAGACATTGATTGAGGAATATGGGTATTGGCTCATCCAATTCCTAAATTCACATACATATTAGGTCGCTAGGGTTCATCTTCGTGATCCGTGATTCGCTACCACGACACCCCCACCGAATACATAGTAATGCTTTGAGATATCTAGGGCAATTGATTGCCTACTCTATACATCCGTAAGCTGGTGCTAGCTGGGGTGGGGTTTGATTTCCTAGTCACCATGGGAAATTCCATTGAGGTGTGTCCTCTTTGCGTGCGGCAGCCCGAGAGGCGAGGACGAAATGCAATCTTATCATTTGTCATATCAATAATGTGCAGGCAGGATTTCGATCCTTACGTGAACATCCGGATGGTACAGAACGTTGAATACCGGCACAGAGCTCATCTGGAGGACTTCTGGGCAAATGCAGTGGATGAGGCTGAGATAAGAAGAAGGATGTTTTCCAGACTTCCTCTCAAGTTGATTAGAGAATGTGAGATTATTCCAGTTCCCGACCAGGTGGAGGAGGATGTCAACGCCATGCAACCCGACTATGGGTCAGTTAGGGATACTCCTGTCCCACCACCTGATTGGTCCGAGCCAGAGATCATGGACTTGGACACTCTTTCTATCCCGGTGATGACTTTTACCAGGACTTGGGTCGACAGACATGTATGCAGACTTAAGAGCAAGTCGATCGCCCTTACTTATAGCTTGATGGGTGACCCAAGGCCGTTATCGGTAAAAAGAGGGAAACAAATTGCTCAGACATCGAGGGCACAAGTGGAAGTGCCAACCCAACCGATACCGTTGAGGATAGAACAAGCATCACTCGTGCACTCACAAACTCAGTCTTCGAGTCTGAGAGTGGTTTCATTATTTGCCGATCAGAGGGCAGGATTAGAGGAAGAGCGGGGACTTGAGGAGGTAGATCAGCCCAACGCCCGGGAATCAGCTAGTGTCAGTTTATCCAGGGGTGGCCAACATGAGGAGGAAGAGGAAACAACACGACACCCATTTTCGCGTGATGTTGGACACGGCTTTGGAAGAAGAGGAAAACACAGAACAGGGGACCCAAGGGTCGGGAGATACCCAGCTTATAGAGGAGGATGAGCCTGAGCAGACCAGTGCAAGAAGAGAGGAAGTACACGAGATGGAGGCAACAGAAGAACAGCCCCTTGTCATTTGTAATCCACAGCAGACAGTGCCTGATTGGCTTTCCGACAGAATGAGGAGAGAACCCGAGGATGACACGGATCCCGCCATTGAGATGGAAGAGTTCCTCAGGAGGATCAGTGCGCCACCAGAGAAGAAAAGGGCCCGAAAGTTTTCAAAGATCTCGACTGACGAGTCAGGCTCTCGCACGCTTCAGGTGGCTATTCCGAGGGAAGATTGTGATCTAACCGAGGAGAGGCCTGAAAATTACGTGATCACCACAGTAGAGTTGGGTCGTCCTACGGGAGCCCAAGTTATCGAGGAGTTCGATAACTCCTATCAGGCATTGAAGGATCAGTTGCTCCGCACGGAGGGGAAGTATAAGAAATTGAAGAAGGAGCACAAACCCTTGATAGGATACGTGCAAAATCTAGCACGCCTGTGTGTGAACTAGTAAACCCGCGAAAGGGAACGCCCATCGAAAGCCCGAAGGAGTCATTGTTGCCTTAGAGGATTTGAAGAAAATGGAAACGAGGCGCATTAAGTGGGTTAGCCGTGGTTCATGGAGGACCTCGCCGATGCTTATCGACAGGCCTCAAGTATTTTGGCACGGATGGATATAGTAGATCAGGCCTGGGGTGATACTCGCATCTATCAAACGAAGACTGTACTTCGTTTGGGGGCTTTGATGCATATACCTCTAGAAACCTTGGTGGATGGAGGTGTAATTCAGAGAGGTGATAGGTATGATTTCACCAGTTGGTACTCCTCGGTGGTCACAGGCCGTGGATTTCACGACGCAGCAAGGGCAGATTCAGCTAAAGTGAGGAAAGCAATGGGCAGCATCTTGGGGGGAGTCCTCAATACATTAGAAGCCATATTTGCTAGAAAGTTGGTCCCAGAGGAGATAACTGCTGATGGCTTGAAAAGTAGACTGCCTCCATTCTTCTCAGCTGCGAGGTCACTTGTCCTGGATGACTTTGAGAATGTCTCCACGTTCTCTAGTATAATTCAGCATACCCAGGACGCCTTGGTGACATGGAGAAAATCTTGCATCAGATACGGACAGACGGTAGCAGTCCTGGAGTTCCAGCTCAACCATATTCCACCGATCTCTACACAGGAGGTTGAAGCAGTATTGGCCCGGTTGATCGAGTTTGCTATCCGGGAGAAGGCCAGTGGGAACGCGCTGCTTGATGGGGATCTTCTTGATGATGGTAGTGGGCATTAATTGCTCATTATGATTCCTGCAGGGGAGTGGAGAATATTCTGTGCATTCATTGCCCACTCCTCTTTGTGGCGGTTTTTAGGGCAGAAACCCTAATCAGGGCATAGGTGGCTCGATCTGAGCCCTTCATTGTAATTTGATCTGAACCGTCCACTGAATTCGACTTATTATAAAAGGGGCATCCCCCCTCATTTGTAATTTTTAGAGATTAGATCAAGAGTTGAATCAGAGCTAGAGAGTAGAAGGCATATAGCATTTAGCTTAAAAGTTAGCTTTAGATTGAGGAGGGAAGAAAACTTTCCTTTGAAAGTTTTGTAAAAGGTTGTTGTGAACACTTTTCATAATACAAAGAGTTTCATTGCTTGGTGATTTCTTCTTGGTTATGAGTAGCTAGCAAGGCCATTTCGTCTTTCCAATTCAAGGTAGATAGAGTAAAGTAGATTTCTATTTCATGCAAGTAGTTGTTAGCTGTGGAGTGTGGCGTTGTGATTTGAGCAAGTCTTCTCGTCCATACCACTAGCGGGCTTGCTGATGGTAAGTTCGCCTTGCGTGGTCAACTGGAGTATCAGCACTTAACTTCGATTATGGTTCATATGTTTGTATGCGTCGTATTGACGGTATGAACATGTTGCGCATAGTTTGAACACTTTTCTCATCCTTTGAAGATTGCACCAACTTTGTCGGAGTTGTTCGAAAGGAGACAAAGCAAAGTTTGGTTTGAAGATTGTTTAAGTCGATCTTCGTCCTCCACCCTTTAGAAATAGATTTGTAGAATCCCTATCCCTATCCCCTTTAAATTCTGCATTTTCCGAGTCAGTCTAGATACCAGAACATATTGCCAAATCATTCATATCCTAATTGCTTCACAGAAGTCGAACAACTACGTAAGTCCCCTTGAAATAACCAGCAAAACACATCAACCAACTGAGTCTATTCGCGATAAAAGGAACCTTGGAGTCGAACACATGAACTTTCAAGCAATCTTAGCATGTGGGACACTTTGATCAAGAGAGAATAGAGTGACCGTTGGGCAACTTTATTCTATGCTGGCGCTGTCATAAAAAGCACGTCAACAGTGCGGACTTTGAGTTAGTGTGATGTCAGGAAGATATTGGCAAAATTTGAAAAAATGAAAATTAGGGTTTCTGGACCCCTATTTTTACGTCAAAAAACCCTTAAAAATTGAAACTTGTCAGAATTGATTGAAAATTGTTTTGATTAGCTTATTTTTCTTCACGATCACAATAGTGAAGTCAGTTTCAGTCAAAACTTAGTTTAAGTTTGGTGGGTAGTTTTCGCTTTTTCAAGTGAAAAGTTAGCATCTCTGAGGTCAACAATGGCAGATGGCTAAGTGCCAAGTGTCGAAATCTAAGCTTGAAACACTTCGGTGAAGATTCTATGGCGAGATATCTCTGAAATGATGCTTCATCTCGGAGTGGATTTTTCGTTGAGGTAAAATGCTGAATTTTTTTCTAACTCTGGAGCAAAAGCGCACCTGTGAGCTAGGGGCGCCCTTGATTTTGGAGACCCAAATCAACTTTTTGAGACTTGCCACTTCAAAGAGGACTTCTCCGAAATCTTGTTAACTTCGTGATGAGCTAGCTAGCCAGTCCGAAAGATCTGTCTAGTACCTAAAACTAGAGATTGAACACAAAATGAGGGAGATGAAAAAATGACTTGACATTGGAGTGAAAAGCATGCCTCTTAGCTAGGGGTGCCCATCTTTTTGAAGCACTAGATGGAGGTTTATGATCAAATGACACCTAGGATGTTTGTCTCAAACTTGATTTGGCTTCACAACGCATCCGTCAGCGGGTGAATCTGAGTTGCTGAACTGTCGGTATTAGGAGTCAAACATAGGGTTTTAACCATGGTCAAATTGTCTAGAAATAGCAAAAGCGCCCTTAGAGGCCAGGGGCGCCCAAGGTTTTGGAGCCTTAAACTCAGTCATTTTGTTCATCTCAGATATTCATCCTGTCTGTGATGCTTCTAGCTTTCCGTTGCATACCTCAGTTGGGTCAGAGGACTTGTCAGTAGCCTGTAGCGGGAGTTTAAGTGGTTTTTAGCCAGTTGTGAAAATGACTATCTTTGGGAAGAAAAGCACCCCTGGAGGCCAGGGGCGCCCATGTTTTTCAGCTGCCAGATGTTGTTTTTAATAAAAGTGCTCTCCAAGAGCTCTTGTTCAAAATCCAGCCAGCTCTGTAGTGAGCCTGTCAACTAGTTTTGAAGTTTTGTCGAACACTGGGAAACGTAAGATGAAGGTTAGAAATCACCTTGAAAATGATGAAAATGCATTGAAAATTCTTCAAAGTTTGAGGTCAAAAGCGTCCTTGAAGGCCAGGCGCGCCCTGAATTTTGAGGCCTCAATTGGTTGAATTAGGGTTTGCTACCTCCAGGAGACTCTTGTCAGATTTGATCCTGCTCTTAATGAAACTGTTAGCCAGTCAATCCAACATGTCAGTCAATCAGAATCAGTGATCGAATGTGGGCTTCGGTGAGGTTTTCAAATCCAAATTTTCAAGAAATTGGCTAAGTCTGGAAGAAACGCCTAAAGTCAAAGGTTGAATTTTTGAACTCAAGAGAGGTGGCACCCTATAAAGGTGGAGATAGTTAACTGAAATTAGCTCTTCAATTTAACTCTTCAAGTTGACTTCTTTTTTACTTCAGTTTTTCTTGTAACTAGGCGACCTATTTTTGTATGCACATGTTAATTGAAGTGTTGGAGGTGGCGCCCTAATTAGGGCATACTTTTCATTCAGTTAACTATTTTAAGGCCTAGTTACAAGCTAGGCGTTAGTTTTGGAGGTCCAATCAGAAGGCTAGCGCCATTTTAAGTCAAATGCATGCATTTGAGACGCCCTTCTTGATAAATTTTATTTGTTAAGGCAAGATGCGTCCATTATTTTCATCACAGGTGAGAGAAAACACGTCTTTCTTGAGAAAATAAAGATCGGAAGGTGCTACAGGTGTCAGATTTCAGTGTTTTTCACAGTGCCAGGTCCAAATTGTTTAGAGGAAGTATTCTTTAGACTTCATTTTTTGATTGCATGCAGACCACATGAAATCCAATTCAAACATAGGTGACTTTTTCAGAGACAGAACAAAAAATTCTATTTCTCTTACTAAAATTCTTCTATTCTCATCTTAGGTTTTCTCTCGCATGTCAAAGTAAATGACAAAATTTTTAGAAACAAATCATCTGGGTTCACATATTTCAGCATCGACAGTATTGGCGTTTCAATTAGCACCTTTGGAGTGCTTATTGGAAACAAACAGCTATTGCAAGTGTTATAGTACTGCTCTTCAAATCATAGAGGAAGATCTCTCTTTGTTGATGTTCTACGTAAAAAAGGGTACTAAGGTTCCTATCTTTTTTACTCAGCGACAGGACACAAGGGCGCATAAGCACAATGCGTTGTAGCTAAGATTTTTCTCTAGTTTCTGCAGATCTTAACTACGACTAAACTAGCTTCTAAACTATCCTATCTCCCCAAGATTAATAGAGCATGATGGCATAGGAGTGAAATGGATGGGTGGGGTCACTTGAATCCACCATCTCCTTAGAATATGGCCGAGGCTCTGAATTCTCGAATATATGCTGGGATAAGGTTTTATGCAAGTAAACACTCTTTACGGTAGGTTGAATCTGAGACTTGCCAAGGAGGAGGAACCCCTGTTTGAGGTATAGCTTGGGAAACAACTTATTGGAAACAACAAAGTACGAAGATCTGGGTATCAGGATTGCTAAGGAGGAGGAACCCCTGTCCAAAGTATAAGCTGAAATCTGGATCTTTAAACAACATCAAAGGATAGAAATCGATGACAAAATATCCAAGGAGGAGGAACCCCTATCCAAGGAGGAGGAATCCCTGTCCAAGGAGGAGATTGAAACAATAAACTATTTAGAACAAGACATTGAATCAACTCAAATCTTTGATCAAATATGCATGCGCCATTTGACTTTCTTCTTCAATCTTTTCCAAAGAATTACAAAGATTAGGACTACAAAGGCACGAAATCATGCACAATTATGATCAACCAATAAAGTCTCATCCAAGAGTGAACAAATACAAACATGCAAACTCTAGCAACAATGGCACAACAATTTTGCGTAGTAAATAAAGGTTAAACAAATAATGAGCCCAAGGCTCTTATTTATGGAAACTCAAAGGAGTAGGCAACCCTAAAATATCCTTGAGTTAACAATCAGTTCTTGCCAATCAGCAAGAATTATTCCTAAGTCTAAAAGTAGGTGAGCAAACAGTTAACTGGAAATCTACGTCAATTAACAGAAACAAAACAAAAGTCAAACTGGGAATCTACCTTAGTTGACTGAAACCTAACTAAAAGTGAACTTAATTACAAATTGTTGGCGTTTCAATTAGCACCTCTAGAGTGCTTATTGGAAACGGACAGCTATTGCAAGTGTGTTAGTACATGCTCTTCGGATTATAGAGAGGAAGATCTCTCTTTGCTGATTTTCTACTGTAAAAAAGGGGTGTACTAAGGTTCCTATCTTTTTTACTCAGCGACAGGACACAAGGGTGCATAAACACAATGCGCCGTAGCTAAGCTTTTTCTCTGGTTTCTGCAAATCTTAACTGCGACTAACTAAGCTTCTAAACTATCCTACCTCCCCAAGATAAACAGAGCATGAGGGCGTAGGAGCGAAATGGATTGGTTGGGTCACTTGAATCCTTCGTCTCAATGGAATATGGCCGAGGCTCTGAACCTCCGGATATATACCAAGATATGGCTCAATACAAGCAAACACTCTCTTACGGTAAACTGGATCTGAGACTTGCCAAGGAGGAGGAACCCCTGTCCGAGGTGTAGGCTTGTAAACAACTCACTGGAAACAACAAGGAATGATGGCCTATCTAACAGGATTCCCAAGGAGGTGATGACACCTGTCCAAAGTCTAGGCTGCAAGACAAATCATTAAACAACATCATACGATAATGATTGATAACAAAATATCCAAGGAGGTGACGACACCTGTCCAAGGAGGAGATTGAAACAATACACTATTTGAAAACAAGACTTTGAAAGAACTCAAGTATTTAGATCAAGCAAGCATGCGCCATCTGATTTATTTCTTCAAGCTTCTCCAAAGAATTACAAAGGTCGGGACAGCAAAGGCACGAAATCATGCACAATTGCGATCAACCAACGAACTCTCATCCAAGAGTGAACAGATATAAACAAGCTAACTTTGGCAACAATGGCGTAGCAATTTTGCTTAGCAAATAAAGGTTAAAAACAAATAAAGAACCTAAGGCTCTTATTTATAGAAACTCAAAGGAGTAAGCAACCCTAAAATCTCCTTGAGTTAACAAACAGTTCTTGCCAATCAACAAGATTTATTTCTATGTCTAAAAGTAGGTGAACAAATAGTTAACTGGAAATCTACTCCAGTTATCTGAAACTAAACAAAAGTCAAACTGGAAGTCTACCTCAGTTGACTGACACCTAACTAAAAGTGAACTTACAATTACAAATGTGTCTCCAAATAGACATCCACCTTTTGAGGAGATTTGAGATCCACAAATCGTGGGAGTCAAATAGACATCCTAGATCAGTGGGATCTGACATGCATGATCTGTGGAGATCTGGAGTCAACTTGGAAAGAGGAATCAAGTTGACTTCAGTCATAATTCATGCTATTTGGAGGGTAGGACGTCCTTCCTTGGTGCTTTACACCTCTTCACCACTGGTCAACAAAGTCTCTATCCAGTCATTGACCTCTTCGGCCCCTGGGCAATTAATGCTTTTCAAGGTGACTATGTGGCGTCTAAGCATTTCTTCTCCCGTCGTAAGCTACTACTGATAGTTTATGCATTGGGAAGCTGCTTCATCTAACTAGATAGATATGGCTGCAATTTTGGCTAATTTGCAACCATTGGGATCTTCAAGGAATGAAGATCGGATGACATCTTGGAACCGTGTCTGTACCGTTTCAAGCTCAACATATTCTCCTCCTTCTTGCTGATATTCTAACTCAGGGAAGGATATTACCAACGTTCTTGCGAAGTTGATAATATTGGCGACAAAGCGTCTATAGTCAATCAGCTCCACTGAATTGGCATCGTAGGCTCTCACCTTGTATGCCACCTATTCTTTCCACTCAAAGAGATGGTGTTTTTTCTCTGTGGTTGTAACTGATTCATATGCTTGTCGCAGATCAGCAACTGTCGCCTCCTCTCTCGGCCTCTCTTGAGCTACTTTCAAGTTTGATTGCTGGATTTCTGATCGAAGTCCATGTGCCTTGTCTCTCAGCTGATATGCTTCTGCTAACACACACCGTCCTTTGACGAAAAACTCATCCACTTGACGTCTCTAGTGTTTTCCGTATGTAATCAACTGATGATGGTTTCTTTCAGCTGGGAGATCCAATAGTCCTTGAGGCAAGGCCGAGGAGTTGGGAGTGTCATGTATCAAACTAGAAATGTACAATTTTAGCTGACGGATTTCAGCCTTCAAGGCTGCTTTATCTTGTCCATCCTTTGTCATCCTTTCTTTGACACTCTCTGAGGCGATTCCAAGAAGGTCTGCCTCCACCTGTCGAGTGGTCTTTCCAAGGTTCACCTTTGAAAGCGTGAAATCCTCAACCCTCACATTATGTATGTCTTTATCTTCAAGTGGGGCAGCAGTCTCTATGACAACCTCGTTCTCTGCATTCCTCTCTACATGTGTCTGCTTCTTCAACTTCTTTGCTGGCATGTCTTGTGGGACATGGTGGAATTCAGAGAAGTCAAGCTAATAAGAAGGTCTCTCCCTTTTCCTCCCAAGCGAGCTTTCCAGCCAGATAAAATCTCGGCTAGCATTGCTGGGAGGAGGATCATAGGCCCCTTGAATGCTGGAAGAACGAGACTGTGCCGTGGCAATGCCTCATGGTGGCGAGTCCAAATCAATAGGACTTTGCGACCTCTATGATGGTGGTGAAGCCGGTGGCTCTGTTTCTATCACAGGCACCGCTTCTGCTGCAACTTCTTCTACAATGGATTCCATCTCTGCAACGATTATTTCAATCACCGGCTCTGGTGTAGCTGCAGCGTTCTCAACTGTTTTAGGTAAATTGGTGGCTGTCTCCACCTGTACCTCTTGCCGGCTTGTGCTAGCAATTCCTTTTCTTCCCCATGTGCTCCCTGACATCCGCATTCCTTCTGGAAGAATGCTCATCTTCTTCTGTCTGGGTTTCCTCCTAGACGAGGAAGGTAGTGTAAACTGAACCGTTGGCGGCTCTGATCGGGGAAGTACTACCTTCCTTTTCTTTTACTGTCAAGGTAGAGTTGACTATGTCGAACTACTCTACCAATTCTTTCCTCAATAGACGTACTCTCTTTCACATACCAGTCTACTTTGCCGAGTGGTTGTGCATCTACTTGACCCGTGAAGAAGGAAGAAAGAATGACTTCTTATTCGTCATCAGATAAGCCCTCGATGTCCTCTGACATGAGTTCTGCGATCTGCGAGAGCTTGAATCTGCTGTAGTTCCTTCTTCTCACTTCGAACTCATCCTCGCAGTTGACCCAAAAATCCTCCATGAAAGGTTCATGTGATGATCTTTGCTCAAGATGTGCTGCGAAGATGCCTCTGGGATCATAGGATGGCCTCCTGTCAATGAGGTACTTGAGATTAAATCTCACTATTTCTTGGCTTATCAACTTGGCATCGGCTGCAGTCCTGCATTTGCAAAATCCCATATGAAAAGGAAAGTTTGCAGCAAACTTCTTCTTTATGCGAAGGTAAGAGTGAACCTCGACTAACTGCCTCAGGAATTCCATGAACACTACCCTATCTGAGGGGTAGCGTGGCATCATTGCAGGGTGGCCATTGTAGCCATACACGCGTATGTAGGTGAAAGTGGGGAATTGGATGAACCAATCCGCCCAGTCCACCATTGTTGCCTTAGTTGCTGGTGAAATACGAACGTGCATCTCATGGTCTAGCTCGTGCACGGTGTGCATAGTGAAAAGGTCATTTATCTTCTTGAAGTGCCTTTCCGCCAAAGTGAAGTCAAGGCAAGGAAAGTATTCTTGGACCTTTTGCACACCCAGGGTTCCCACATTGTTTAATGTTTTGAAATCGCCTTGGAAGGCTATCAGGTAGACCAGGTAGGAATACATGTGAAAACGGTGCTCTTCTAGAAACCCGGTAAATTGTTGGTGGAGTGTGTCGCTGATCAGAGAGGCCCAGTCGTAATGTTCTTTCCTGCTGATTATTTTGTCAATAATGTAAAACATCCACGACTGGAAGGATTTCCCCTCCTCTTGCCCAGTGACTCTGCTGAGTAGAGTGATTAACACTCCGTACTCATCTTTGAATTCTCCTCTCCCAACCAATCTGGGCAAGCTGGTTCTCTTTGTTTTCAACCAATGTTCAGCCATTATAAGCAAACACTCATCCTTCGAAGCCTCGAACGCCTTTTCGCATTTTGTCACTAATATGTCCTTCTTGGTAGGGCATGGTGGAATTGCAAAACAAGTCTCTATGTCCACCAGCTTCAAGCTGCAAATCACCCTCCCATCCACTGACAGGATCTCTCTTGTAGTCGGGTTGTAATGCTTTGTGCAAGCAATTACAAGCTCAATGCTCTGTAAGGTGATCGGATTCTTCAATGTTTTGCAATGTAATTTGGTTCATGCCCTCCAAGTCTTCAGAACTGACCTCTGGATTTTTCTGCCATAAGTCTGTGTCAGTCATTTTCAGGTAATCATGGTATAAGACCATCTTGGTCTTGTATTGTACCTGGGAGTACTGCATTCTGAAAACCTTGAAGATTGATTGTGCACTTGATGCTGCTTGGACAACTTTTTTGGAACTGCTAAAAATAGCCTTGCCGAGGGTAGTTTTTATGAAAAATTCTGAGACATGGGTTTTGTTGAGAATGATTTTCTAAACAGACACAGATTGTCAGAAATTTGGAAAAACGAGTTTTTTTATGACATGCAAGAGCCCTTCGGTGGCAGAGGCAGCAGGAGCACCAGAAAGTGTTTTTTCTCAAAAAAATCCAACACATGGGTTTTGTTCGTGCTTCAGAGCTAAACAAACCCAGTTTGTCTATTTTTCAAAATTATGACTTTTTTCGGAAACCCTAAAAAATAGGGGGCAGCAGGGCTACTTTTTTTGGAAAAAATCCAACATGTGGGTTTTGTTGAAAAAGCTGTGCTGATCATACCCAGTTGGCCAGATCTGTGATTATCTGTCATTTCCTGTGACATGCAAAGAAATATAGACAGAAATAGAGGAAGTAGACAAAAGATGGATTGGAAGTTATAAACTGCCACTTTGCAATAATCTGTCTCTGGAAGCAATCTCCGGGGAAGAATACTTTTACTGCCACTGATCTTCAAAAATATTGAAGATCCGTCCAAAACGTATGCCAAATCTTGAAAACGTGTTCTTAGGAGCTATTTGATGTTTTATCCTTCAACCTGCAAAAAGAATAATGAGGAATGGGACGCCTAGCATGAATATATGGTGATTAGGGTTAAGATCCATCAAGTTTGGAAGACAACTCATGATTTAGGCCTGATCTGGAGTTCCAAAAGATGATTTCCACTGATTGTGGAGTGTTTGGCCTCTTTTTGGCTCCAAATTTGCTAACTCAAGTCAACACTTTTGCTTTGACTTCTTTAAGGCATCCATCCTTGAAGTTGATCATTTTTGTCCATTTTGCAAGCTGAAGTGCCTCCGTTTGATCTTTGATTTAGGTTACTCAATTGATCTTTGGTAGTGGCTGGTAGTTCTATTGTTGAGGTGGGATCAGCATGATGAGATATGCCTGGGAGGGATTAACTCAGAAAACTGAGTTCAGGCCTCCAGAAAGAAGGGCGCCTTTCCTTGAGAGGGGCGCTTTTGACAATGCCTTAGTCAATTTTCATTGGCTGTTCTTCGTTTTGACCTTTTCAGACCCTTTTTGGCTTTGATTTGACGTTCCCGATGCTAGATGAATCAGATGACTCTACTTGACGATGCATTGGGTAGCCAGCTTGGTCCTGTTCAGGATGACTGACTTCTCAGTTGAAGTTGGCAAGTTTTGGTCTTTCAAACTTAAGGGCGCCCCTAGCCAACAGGGGCGTTTTTAGCTTTTGCTTGGTTTTATCTTGGCTGTGGACTGCCAGTCTTTGACCTCCTCCATCAGATGATTGATTTGTTGAAAGTTATTGCTGATAGCCCACTAACGAGACAGGTCATAGCTGAGAAGGTCATCCTGGGAGGCAGTGAAGATTCTGACTAAATCTGGATGCCCTCGAGAAAGGGCGCCTTTCCTCAAGAGGGGCGCTTTTAGCCATGCCTTAGCCATTTTCTGGCTTGTCTTTCCAGTTCTTCAATTTTGGCCTTTTTTGCTTGATCTCAACTTGTGATCGTTTGACATGTCTTGTGGACCTACTGTCAGATTGATCACGTAGCTGGGAGGAAGCTGGAAAGATATCATGTATAGAGCTGCTGCTTATGGATTCATCTAGTGCTTGTAATTGAGGGGCGCCCCTGCTGGCTTGAAGCTCTCTGTTTTGGCATCTTCATTGCTGATGGATCCTCCATACTTTCCCGATGGTTGGTCAATGATCCTTGAATTAGATGATTTTGCTGATTGTTTCGTTGTCGAGCCAGCATGAAAGTGAAGAGGATGACTGAGTTGAAGATGCCAAATGACTACATTTTCCCTTTGAGATCCAAGGGCGCCTTTCTTCAAGAGGGGCGCCTTTTTCACCTTTAGGCTGTGTTTTGCCTTGGTAGCAAAACGTGCACCTTCCAGAGTTAGCCAAATTTTGGCCTTTTCCATTTTGAGAATCTCCCTCGCTATAACATCTTTTTGACCTTTTCCGCCATGGATTCTTCGTTGAAGCTTTTGAGGTTTAGCTTTCAGCACTTGGTATTGGCCAATCTGCCATTAATGACTGCGGAGCTCCTAACTTTGTTCCTGAAAAATAGAAATAGACCCACCAGAGTAAAACATGTATTTTGATAATTCTGACTTGATCAGTGTGATCGTGAAGGCAATTAACCCTATCGGAATTATTTTCAATCATTTCCGAGAAGGTCCTATTTTTAAGGGTTTCCTTAAAAATAGGGGGCGTAAAACCGTAATTTTCATTTTTTCAGAATTTTAACCATAGGTTCCTTAACAAAAACCCACAAAGACTTCATGTTTGTTTTGACCTAAAACATACTTTCGATGGCATTTTTACATTGTTTAGCTCAATTTAAGCAGAATGCCAAAAATTTCATTTTGGGTATAACACAAATGTGCCTCCAAAATAGACATCCACCTTTAATGGAGATCTGAGATCCACAAATCGTGGGAGTCAAATTAGACATCCTTGATTAGTGGGATCTGACATGCATGATCTGTGGGATCTGGAGTTAACTTGGAAAGGGGCATCAAGTTAACTTCAGTCATAGTTATTGTCTTTCTGGAGGGTAGGACGTCCTTCTTAGTGTGCTTTACACCTCATCATCTTTGGTCAACAATTCTTCTAACCATGTGTTGACTTCTTCATACGGAGATCGTTACATGCCTGTCAATCATCAACTTACCGCTTGTCAGCAACTTGATGTATGTATCTTCTTCATTCTGCTTCCCTTAGGAGGGTTACTCCTTTTCTTTTTGTCTGTGTTTCCAATTTGATGTGGAAGGCAATGTAGTATTAACCAGTGGCGGCTCTGTATTGTGAATGACTACCTTCCGCATTCTTTTGCAGCTTTACGTTTCTGACATTTCCCTTGATCTTTCTCAACAGAAGAGTATTGTATGATGATGTTAAAGTAATCAAATCAATCAAATTATATATTCTAAGTGGTGAATTTCTAGATGTAAAGTAAATCCTAGATCTCAATTTCTATATATAAAGTCTAAGTCAGATTTCTAATGTTTATTTCTGATCTTCAATTGCAAAACATTTTTCTATTTCAGTATCTTACAAATGAAGATCAAATTCAAGTTTTATATCACAAGGAGAGACGCGTCCCATGAATGTGCGGACTCCTCTAACCAACCGATTGTTATCGGTGGTTTAGACTTTAACAACCGCATGAATTAACAACAACGATTTGCATAAATGAAGTCAGATCAGATGTTAATTTCGAATTTTATTCATGATCAGAAATTCAATGAAGAACATTAAGGATCTACAAGTAATAACATGATTGCAGATAACATACTTGGAAAGGTAGATTTCGATTATATATAAATGATGATGATGCATAAATGCAATCATCATTTATATCTGACCGAAGCTACCTTAAATCAACACTCCCTCTTAGCTAGGGAAGATAACTCAAAACCAAGTAAGTAGAGATATCACCTTGCACGTGATATCGAAGATATGGTATGTTTCTAAAATTGTCAAGTCACATGACATTCTTCATAACACATCTTCATTATGGTATATGCATTGACATCAAGTCTCATGATGTCTACCATAATAATTCATGGCATATCCACAGATATATATTTATCCACCATGATTATCTCATAAGGATCATAATGATTTTCAACTAACATCAAGTCTCATGATATCTATCAAAATGTCCTCGAGATACTATCATGACATGTCCATAGATATCAAGTCACATGATATCTATCATGATAGTTCAACTAATCATTGTAGTGTCGTCACTTTACAATGTCAAATACAAGTGTTCATTATTAGAAAGATCGTCACCTTTCAATAATGTACACAAGGGGAGAGAGGGCCCATAAGGTCATGGAGTCACACACATGACAAAAGAGTTTACACATTAAACATCTTTTAAATATATTAGTACAACTAAACAATTTGAATCTCAATCACAATATCAAATTACATTTCAACCATACCAAGTTTCTTCTTGAAGTGTTCAACTTTAACTCTGGAGAGAGGCTTGGTGAGAATGTCTGTTGTTTGATCATTTGTACTAATATACTCCAACGAATCACATTCCTTTCTACCATGTCTCTTACATAGTGGTAAGGGATCTCAATATGCTTAGATCTATCATGGAATACTGGATTTACTGAAAGCTTGATGCAACTCTGATTATCACAATGGATAATAGTAGAATTCAAGGGCTCACCAAATAGTCCCACAAGCAATTTCTGGAGCCATACTGCTTCTCTTGCCCCCATAGAGGCTGCAATGTATTCAACTTTTGTCGAGCTTTGTGCCACTGAAGACTATTTTTTGCTGATCCAAGAGATCATAGCCGATCCTAAACTGAAGCAACATCCTGATGTACTTTTCCGATCGGTTACACTTCCAGCCCAATCTGAATCAGAGTATCCATGTAAATCTAGTTGGTCATTTCTGTAATGAAGACCATATCCAATAGTGCCTTGAAGATATCTCAATATGTGCTTCACAGCAACAAGGTGAATTTCCTTTGGCTCACACATGAACTGGCTTAGAGAATTCACTGCATAGCAAATATCAGGTCTGGTGTTAACCAGGTACATCAATGATCCAATTATCTATCTATATAGAGTGGGATCTGCAAACTTAGATTTTGTAGTTGCTTCTTTTAATTTGTGTAAGTTGGTTTCCATAGGTGTAGACATGGGTCTACAATCCAACATCCCAAATCTCTTGAGAATGTCAATAGTATACTTTCCTTGATTTAGTATGATGCCATCTGATTTCTGCCAGACTTCTAAACCCAGGAAGTAATGTAAAATGCCCAAGTCTTTCATGTCAAATTCTGAAGTTAGATCCTTTTTACCTTGAGCAATGAGGTGATCTTCTCCTGTTATCAACAGGTCATCAACATATAAAATAATTATTAGCATATCACCTTTAATTACCTTAAAATAAAGATTTGGATCTGCATCATTCTTGGAAAATCCTAGTCCCAAGAGATATCTGTCAATTCTTTCATACCAGGCCCTGGGAGCCTATTTAAGTCCATATAGAGCTTTCTTTAATTTGCATACATGTGAGTCAGGTTTATGTATCACAAAACCTTTGGGCTGCTCTAGATAGACTTCCTCTTCAATGGTCCCATTCAGGAAGGCAGTTTTCACATCCATTTGATGTATCTTTCAGCCTTTAGCTGCTGCAATAGCTATCACTGCTCTCATAGATGTGTACCGGGCAACAGGTGCAAATGTCTCTTCATAATCAATGCCTTCCTTTTGTGAGAAACCTCTGGCCACAAAACGTGTCTTTTGTTTTTCTATACTGCCATCAACAACATGTTTGATTTTGAAGAGCCATTTGGAAGAGACAATAGATTTCTCTTTTGGTCTAGGCACTATATCCCATACATCATTTTTCAAAATGGACTGATACTCTTCCGTCATTGCATCCTTCCATACTTGATGTTTGAAAGCTTTTGTAACATTGGTGGGTTCTAAATTGATGATTTCATTCATTAAGGCAACATAGCTTGAGAATCTTTTGGGTCTCTTACTTTCCCTAAAGGTTCCCTTGGGTGCTGCATGATTCTCAGCTTCTTTAATCATCTTCCTAGCCCAAAGTGGTATCTTCTTGCTGTTGTCATTGGGATTCTCTTCTGAAGAAGATTGAAATTCACTTATTATTTCTTCAGGATACTCCCTCTAAATCTCAAGAGTAGGTTCCACTTCTAAGACTCTAGGGGAATTATGAATTTCTATCTCACTTGAACTCCTTGCCCTTTTGAATGCAATGTCTTCTTCAAATATGACATCTCTACTTAGTTCAATTTGTTTCTGCCCGGGTATGAATATTTTGTAGGCTTTAGAGGTTTCACTATATCCCACAAATACCCCTTTCTTTCTAGAAGGTTCTAGTTTGAATCTCTTTTCTTTAGGTACATGAATGTAGACAGGGCAACCACTGATTCTTAAGTGACTAATGTCAGGTTTTATACCAGTAAAAGCTTCTTTAGGAGTCTTGTTATCTAGGTGAGAATGTGGACATCTATTTTGGATGTATACAACAGTTCTAGAGGCTTCTGCCCAGAATGAGGTTTCTATGTTCTGGTCAAATAACATTGCTTTAGCAGCTTCTACAATAGTTCTATTTTCCCTTTCAACAACACCATTTTGTTGAGGGTTGTAGGCTATTGTAAACTCCTTAATCCCAGCATTCATGCAAAATCCCTTAAAGATTTCAGAAGTGTATTCCTTCCCATTGTCTGTCCTTAGAATTTTGATTTTCTTCCCGAAGAATTTTTCAATAAGAGCTTTGAACTCCTTAAACCTTTTAAGGATTTCTATTGACTCTTTACACTTAAGAAAATAAATCCAGGTCTTCCTAGAGAAGTCATCTATAAATATTACATAATATAGGAAGCCCGCCATGGAGGGTACAGACATGGGTCCACATAAGTCAGAGTGAACCAGTTCTAACACGTTTTTGGTTTTACTCAAACTATTTTGGAAGGATCCCTTTGCATTCTTTCCTAGGGCACACCCTTTACAAGCTCCTTCATGAATTTGTTTTAATTTAGGCAATCCTGTTACTAGTTTTTCTACAGAGGGTAGGGCATGGAAATGAATGTGTCCTAATCTTCGATGCCAAATTTCATTTGAATCAGAAGTCTCAAGGGTAAGGGCTTGTTTGATGTCAGTGCACAGTTTGTAAAGATAACCTTGTCTTATACCTATAGTTTGTGCTTTCTTTATAGTGGAGTTCTTTGGCCATGCCAAAACTTTTCCATCCATGAAGGTAACCCTATATCCATTGTCTTCAAGAGCAGAGATGGATATTAGATTCCTCTTTATTCCTTGTACAAATAAGACTCCAGTGAGTTGAAGGGAGAGACTAGATTTCAATTTGATGGTGCAAGTTCCAACCTCTTTTAGGGATGTGCAGAATCATCCCCAGTAGTTACTTCTTCATCAATTTCTTCAGTCATAGTATCTAGGTGTTCTCTGAACCCTGAGATGTGCCTTGATGAACCACTATCAATTACCCAGTTGTTGATATTGTTAGATACTTGACTTGATAAGGCTGAATAGAAGACAAATTTCTCAGAGTCATAGTCTGTATTTGTTTTTCCTACTTTAGAAAAAGATGCTTGTTGTTTTGTTCTATCAGGGCACTTCATTGCATAGTGTCCATATTGATCACATCTAAAACATTGTATTTGACAGATTTTTTTCCTCTTCTTGAATGATCCTTTTCCATAGGAATTTCTCTTTCTCTTGAATGATCCTTTCCCATAAGAATTCTTCTTACCCCTTTTATTAGATGTTGTGTTGAGCACATGAATATCCTCATCTATGGGTTTCTATTTGTTTTCTTTTGTTAAGAGTCTTGTTTCTTCTTGTAAGCAGTCTGTTCTTAGCCTACCAAATTTAGGGAGTTTGGATCTCGCACTTATTCCTTGAACGAATGACTCCCATGAATTTGGTAGGCCTCCTAGAGCTATTAGTGTTAACTCCTTGCTATCAATTTGATATCCAATTGTTGATAGTTGATCTCTTAGTTTAGTGATTCTCATGAAGTATGCATTAATAGATTCTCCTTTGTTTATTTGAACATTGTTAAGTTGCCTTTTTAATGCAAGGGTCCTACTGGTGTTGTTTATTTCAAAGGTGCTCTCAAGGGATTTAAACATTAGATATGCAGTCTCATGTTTCGACAAAATAGGTACTATATGGTCCCTAACTGCATCTACTAAAATTTTCATGGCTTTCTCATTGTTCTCAATCCATTGAGTTTTCTCTAGATCATCCTCTGGTTCTCTCTTGTTTTCTTTCACAAATGAGTAACTTATTTTCTTTTAGAATCATCATGATTATGAATTTCCATGATGTGAAGTTGTTTGCACCTTGAAGACGATCTTCAAATCTGATCACACTTGACATTATGAAGAATGTGATGTGTATTTGATTTCTAAAAAATACGATTTTTTTCTAAGTAATCTGATATCTTTGATTTGATTTGGATTTTCTCAACGTGGCTCTGATACCATGTTAAAGTAATCAAATCAATCAGATTATATAGTGGTGAATTTCCAGGTGTAAAGTAAATCCTAGATCTCAATTTCTATATATAAATTCTAAGTCAGATTTCTAATGTTTATTTCTGATCTTCAATTGCAGAACATTTTTCTATTTCAATATCTTACAAATGAAGATCAAATTCAAGTTTTATATTACAAGGAGAGACGCATCCCATGAGAGGACATGTCCCTTGAATGTGCGGACTCCTCTAACCAACCGATTGTTATCGGTGGTTTAGACTTTAACAACCGCATGAATTAACAACATCGATTTGCATAAATGAAGTCCAATCAGATCTTAATTTCGAATTTTATTCATGATCAGAAATTCGATGAAGAACATCAAGGATCTGCAAGTAATAACATGATTGTAGATAACATACTTGGAGAAGTAGATTTCAATTATATATAAATGATGATGATGCATAAATGCAATCATCATTTATATCTGACCGAAGCTACCTTAAATCAACAAATGAAACTAGGAAGCTTGATGATGAAACTGTGAAGTTTGACTGTGAACACTCCAGTCGTGAGAAATGTACATGAACTCGTTGCACGCACAAAATTCCAACGGTTACAATCCTCTAAACTGGCCTTGGAAGGTGATCATATATACGAGGTGAAACCATTATGGAACCTATGGACTTGTGCCTATGCTTGTCAATCTATCCAAATTGACTTTTGGGTGTGCTCGACGCTGGTTGGTGTCAGTCATTTTCAGAAAATCATGAAGTAAGACTATTTTGGCCTTGTATTCATCTTGGGAGAACTGCATTCTGAAAACCTTGAAGATTGACTATGCACACAATGCTGTTCGGACAACTTTTTTTGGAACTGCTAAAAATAGCCTTGCCAGGGCAACTTTTTACGAAAAATTATGAGGTGGGTTTTGTTGAGAATGATTTTCTAAACAAACCCAAAACATCAGAAATTCGAAAAAACGAGTTTTTCTATGACATGCAAGAGCCCTTCGGTGGCAGAGGCAACAAGGCACCAGAAAATGATTTTTCCCGGAAAAATCCAACACATGGGTTTTGTTCGTGCTTTAGAGCTGATCAAACCCAGTTTGTTTGTTTTTCAAAATTATGACCTTTTCAGAAACCCTATAAAATAGGGGTAGCAGGGCTACTTTTTTTGGAAAAATCTAAAATGTGGGTTTTGTTGAAAAAGTAGTGTTGATCATACCCAGTTGGTCAGATATGTGATTATCTGTTGTTTTCTTGGACATGCAAGAAGATCTAAGACAAGGAAAGAGGAAAAAGACAAGAAGATTGGAAGTTATCAGTTGTCTTTCTGGAAGAATTATGCCTTTTGATGCAACCTCTGATAAATGGTCCCTTTGTACAATAGATCTTCAAAAATATGAAGAACGGTGGAAACCCATTTGTCAGATCTTAAAAAATGTTGGAGAAGAAAAATATCTACTTTTGAGCTCCTCAACCTACAAAGAAATAATGAAGAATGGATGCCTAGATGCTTTGATATGTCAATTTGGAGTTGCAAGCATCAATTGGGTGTCCTTAACCTGATTTAGCCTAATCAAGAGTTCTAAAAGCTGATTTCCATTGATTGTGGGACGTTTGGCCACTTTTTCCTCCAAAATCTAACTCAAGTCAACAAATCACTCTTTGACTTTTTTAGGTGTCCTTGAGTTTGAACAATTTTTCATCATTTTCTTATGCTGAAGTGCCTCTATTTGATCCTTGCTCCCAGTCGTTCAGTTGATCTTTAGTTGATGTTGATAGATTCACTGCTGAGATGGAACAACCCTGATTAAATGTGTCTGGGAGCTGAAAAGCTCAAAGACTGAATCTGATGCCTTCCAAGCAAGGGCGCCTTTCCTCAGCAGGGGCTCTTTTGGCTTCAGACTTAGTCAATTTCTTGACTATTCTTCAATTTCATCATTTCGACCCTTTGTGTTCTAATTCGAGATCACTACTGACTAGTGAGTCTAACGATCTCGCCGAAATGTGGGGTGGATAACCAGCTCAGTCTTGAGAAGGATGACTGGTATCTTAGCTCTTGAAAGTTAGTTTGGGTCCTTCAAAAGCTTGGGCGCCCCTGACCAGAAAGGGCGCCCTTGACCAGCAAGGGTGCCTTTGGCTTTTTGATTCATGATTTTCATGTTGTTGACCTTCGAGAGGGGCCCCAGTTTGATCTCTATTGTTAGGTGCCAGATTACTCTGTTGTCATTGCTGATGGTGTCATTGTTGAGATCGATCATAACAAAGAAGATCATCCTAGAGGTAACTAAGCTCATAAGCTGCACTGACTGTCCAAAAAGGTGGGTGCCTTTCTTCAGCAGGGGCTCTTTTGACCAACACTTAGCCAATTTCTTGGCATCCTTTCTTCAACTTTCACCGTTAGGTGTTTTCTACTTGATCTTCGCCTCTGATTGCTTGATAGGTCCTATGGACGTGTAGCTGGATTGATCGTGATGCTGAGAGAGAGATGAGCAGATGCCATGTATACAACAGTGGTTGGAAACTTCATCAGGTGCCTCAGATTCAAGGGCGCTCCTGGCCAGCAGGGGTGCCTTTGCTTTGTTATACATTGATTTTCACTCCATTTGGCATGCTTGAATGATTAACAGTTGTTGTCTTTTGATATGTCTCGCAGATTGACAAATATATTCACTGTGAAGCTGAGCTGATGTCGGAGAGATTACTCGAAGACGAGCTTGTTCAATAGATGAGATTTGGACCATCTAATTCAAGGGCGCCTTTCCTCATGTTTGACTGCCATTTTGATGGCTCTTGCTTTACAGCGTCTCCTAACTTCGCTTGCATTCGTCTTTGATTGATGAATCAGATGACTTAGCTCGATGATGCATTGGAAAGCCAACAGGAACATGGAGAAGACCACTGCCTTGGTGAAGGTTGATGACTGCTTTTGATCTTTTGAATTCAAGGACACCTTTCTTCAACAAGGGCGTCTTTTAGGTGCAAGTTCATCATTTTCTTTGGAAAACTTCATCTCTTCATGCTTCACGTTTGTCATGCATCGTGACTGTCTTGAGCATTGTTGTTGACGATGTAGACGCGTGCATCCTTGCAATCACCTTCATCATGCTACGTGTATGGGTGTTTGGAAAAAGGACTAAGGCATTCAACTACACAGCCTTCTTGGTAGCAAGGCATTCATTTTCCAGACTTAGTCAATTTTCAACATTTTTCACTTTTGAAAATCCCCTTCATCGCAGAGCATATTTTCGAGCATTTTCTCCATGGATTCCTTGTTGAAGCTTAATTTTCAGTACCTGGTACTGGCCAATCTGTCATTAATGGTTGCGGAGCTCCTAACTTTGTTCCTAAAAAATGAAAATAGACCCGCCAGAGTAAAACATGTTTTTTGATGATTTTGACTTGACCAGTGTGATCATGAAGTCGATTAATCCTATCAGAATCATTTCCAATCATTTTCGAAAAGGTCCTATTTTTAGGGGTTTCCTTGAAAATAGGGGCGTAAAACCCTAATTTTCAATTTTTTAGAATTTTACACGTTCCTTGACAAAAACCCACAAAGACCTTATGTTTGGTTTGACCTAAAACATACTTTTGACAGCATTTTTACATGATTTAGCTCATTTTCGAAAAGGTCCTATTTTCAGGGGTTTCCTTGAAAACAGGGGCGTAAAACCCTAATTTTCAATTTTTTAGAATTTTACACATATGTTCCTTGACAAAAACCCACAAAGACCTTATGTTTGGTTTGACCTAAAACATACTTTTGACAACATTTTTATATGATTTAGCTCAATTTAAGGAAAATGCCAAAAAAATAATTTTGGGTACAACAAGACTGAAAGGTGGCCGGTGCATTGGTCAACCCAAAGGGCATAACCAAGAACTCGTAATGCCCATAATGACATATGAGCGCACTCTCATGAATGTGGCTTGGCAGTTAGTTATCTAAATTGCCACACTCATCAATGACTATTGTACTTAAGGTTGAGACTTGGACATTTCTTGGGATCTTTGATATGTGCTTTCTTCCTATACCTATGCTTTTTGTTAATGCAAATTTTCTTATTTAGAATAAAAATATTGCTCCAATATCTTTTGTTGTTTCCAAAATTTTTTCTTACATTTTTCTATTTAAACTATAATTCTTGTTAGTTAATACTATAATGCCTGAAACTGTGAAGTCTCACAAACCTTTGTGAGAATTAGTGTGTTGATGCTGATGGTTGTCCTCCTAGTCTCCTTCATTGGGAAATTTGATGGCATTTTGTCCCATTATACCTTACAGCAATTAGATGGATATAACATACAACATGGCCATTGCATCCCTTAGACCTTGAGTAGTAGTGCATTCCTAAAGCATATTGCATTGAATTGGATTGTTCTTCATTTATAACCTTTTTTTCTTGCATGTCTCTTTCAATTACAAAGGGAATGGCAAAAATAGATGTATCAAAGTGAGGTTTCCAAAAACTTTCCTGAGTACCTTGACAGATGGATTTAAGAAGAGTATCTCAGATTGAACAACAACCATCCATTCAACAAGATTAGAACATGATGGAACATAACAATTAGAAATGTTAATCCAATACCTTTTGGCTAAAATGCTCTACAACTTTAGCAATTATGAGAACAATTAGAAACCAAACAAGCAAGAATTATCTTATTATCGAATGACTGAAACTTGATGGGACTCAATAAAATGATGCTAGAATGGTTATGGGATTATACCCAACCAAGACAGTTTTCAAAATTCAAGAGGATATGAAAATTAGATCATCAATAAATACATATTCAGATTCAAGCCTATTGAGACCTCATTTGAAACTGCAGAAAAATCATTACTGGTCTCCAGGATATCACAGTTAATTGGAATAATTATTGAAAAGCGGATTATCAGAACAAAGAGGTGCTAAATAACTTATGGTTTCTATTAAGTAGGGTAAAATGTAAATGGATCTAAGGAAACACTCGAAGCAACAACAAAAAAAACATCTTCTCTAGAGAAGGATAAAGTAGAAGTTTCTTCTGCCCATATCAGGACACCCGTCAATCAAGAACTGTTATAGAATGGATATAAACAATAAATCTTTGTAAAACATCTTGGAAGAGCAACAACTTATCAGATTCATAGATGGGATAAATACCACATTAAGGATGTTGTATCTATTCATTTGCCTGAAATTTTGCAAGGAGCCATGTGTTATGCTCTTGAAGTAGAAAAATACAAGGAACTACTTTTTCAAAGGAATGCAAGAAAAACTGGTAAGAGTACTGGAGGAGCTAAAAAGATTTACAAATAATCAAGGGCCAAAAACCATCAGTCAACCATAAATGATCAGTTCTAAAATAGAGAAATAAAGTAGCAGTACAAATAGAAGCTATAGCCAACTAAGGAAATGATCCGACAAAATTTGAGGTTATTTAATGTAAACTACTAAGTTAGTATAGTGAAATCTCAAATCTGACTAGTTTTTGAATGTACTATTTGGAAAAAGTTTGCGTAAGGAGATTTGTTTTGTGAAAAGGATTCATAGAGATGAGACAGTACTGTTCATGTGATGGATCTATTTTATGCATGTATAGAATTGTAGATAAGATCGTGATATCACAAAAGTGGGTAGTCTTATACAGATATAGCTCCACATCGATGCACCCATGATGGAATAGCTGATGGAATCAGAAGTACCAAGAATAAGATACTTCTTAATTACTCACAACAAATTGGCAAAGGCATTGATATGCATATTTCATGAACAAAAAAGTATTTTCCTCTATATGATACAAGTTGTGTGGTCACTGGTATTAATTCTGACATAGGCAAGCTGCAAAAAGAGGATATGAATGTTGTCACTCTATCAATAAATTTACGTCTTCATGGTGTAAAGATACAGGAGACATGATGCTCAAATATCAGAACATGGGTGTACTGCATTTTTTTCTGACAACTCTTATTTAGGACTTGATCATTGCACATAAAAATTGTAGATTACTTCCCATCAGAGGAAGTTTCCCTAAGAATGGCATTCCAATTCGAGAAACATGATGAATTCCAAGCAACAAATCAAAACTCATCGCTATGTGAATAAAGAAGAATCATATAAGTAGTAAATAATTCCATGAGTGAGCCCAACAAAATATGTGATGCCCTTTATAGCATGTGGAGAACTTATCCACATATGATTAGATAGTTTCTAGAGGAAGCCAATCTAGAGGGCTCAAAGGGAATGTTCATTTTTTGAGGCTGTGAGACTTGTTCAAATAAACATCTGACTCTGATTACTCATAATCAGTAATTAGTAGATGTGTTCCAAGCTCCAACAGAAAACATGTATTAAATCCATACTCTTTATGTTCAGTTTCGATCAAGCCAAGAACCATTGTTGTTAGTGATCTCCATTATCTATTACATACAAACCATATAACAATATCTTCTTGTGCATATGATATGGATACCTTATTCTTAGTGTATCCTTCTCCAAGCTTGAAATCAGATTCTATAGAGGGATTCCAATGCTCTTGTTTGTCGGTGAAAATGAGATAAAATTTTATTGTCAAATTAACCTGTAGATTCTTACAAGCATCAGAATAACCACCTCTTAGTTGCTAAGAGAAAGAGGAAGTAACTAATAATTTGAGTTCTGAAACTAAAAAGCCTGAACTCAAGAGCCAGATGAGTAAACTATTATCGAGCTCAAAATATTTCAGTTAGAATTTTATTGATCTTGCATTAATTTGTCTTGCAACAAGAAGTAATCTAGGCTAGCCTTTGTTTCTAATAGCGAATTTCCATTGATTAAAATCACAAATTGCATCATTCAATGGATGTAGAGGCTAAAAATACAATCGGTAACTCTGCATGCAAAATTGAAATTCAACATAAAATTTAATGGCAGCAACATGTTTTTTCATCACCTAGAGGAGCACATACCATTTATTTGAATGGCTGCAGAGATTTCATTTTCAGAATACCCCATTTCCATCAATTGAGCCATGATATTATCTGCCTTAAAATCTTCTGGTTGAGCCTCCTAATACATTTTGAACAAACTATATCAAAAACATGTGTATAAATACATATGGAGCATGAAACACATTTATGATCTCCTTCTTATGATGCAATTTGTGACCAGTGAAAAATGATTCAATTCCACAAGCATGCAGATTGTTTAAAATGATACAATTTAGAAGGTTTTCTTAACAAAAAGAAAAAATTCCAAAGATTTTTTAGGTGTAGTTGCCACATTTTCTCAAACCCTTTGAACAAGGGAAGTGCAATGACAAAAATTTGTAAACAACCATTGTGATTTTAACTTCACAGAAGGTGCTCATAGCTACAACAAATTTCTTGATAAGAACAATTTTTTTGAAAACTTTGACAATTTAAATGAACAAGATCAAATAACCTGAAATTCCTACGTTTAGATATTTTATGCAGTATGGAAAGAAATATGAGAGCATTTTGTGGTAAGAATCTACAATAGCCTAGCTGTACAACATATACAAGTATGTGCAAAAAAAGACATTTTGATATTTTCTGCAGTATAGAAAAAAAAATGAGAGCATTTTGTGGTGAGATCTACAATCTAAGTTATCAGGTACTGCACTTTAGCCCCCCTAACCCTGCAAATTCTGGTCCTGGTCCTGGTCCTTTATGGGCCCTTCCCCAGGTTTGGCCAGGGTCCTACCCGGGGGCCCAGGTAGGACCCTGGCCGGACCTAGGCTGTACCCAGGAAGGACCCACGCAGGAGGAGCCAAATAAAGTGCAAAATACATTAAAAAAACACAATTTTAAACCCAATAAAGTGCAAATAAAATGTCATTTGTGATCTTCCAAATTTGTTTTATATGTTTTACCAATTTGTACCCATATAAAACCTCAGATAATAGAAACTGTATCCAGCTTCACATTACAGTGGAATATTGTCATAAACATATATTTAACTTCAGGATCTGTAACTACTGTTTATTAATTATTTCTTTAGTTCTTCAACTACTGGCTTACAAAATGCTGGGATTTTCTCCAACTACTGGCTTAAAAGGAAATGCCACTTTTTTGGAGACATTGGGTATGGTTTGCAGTTAAATGTATATGCATATGTATGTATTTATGTATGTATATGTGTATGTACTATGTATATATGTATATGTATGTATATATGTTATATGTGTATGCATATATACATACATGATACGTACGTACATACATACCTACATATATATATTCCCGTACCTGTAACCAAGGAAAAAAAAAGTTCCATATTGCCGTACCCGTACCCATACCCGAACGGGTAACTTAGTCTACAATCCACAATAATCTAGCTGTGCAACATCTACAAGTTCATACAAAAAAAGAATGAG